>JANKKB010030024.1:0-41059 GCA_026225775.1 Bursera palmeri | reverse complement strand
TTATTTTATTAAAATCATTTAATAAATTATTTAAATTTATAAATATTATTTAATAAATAAAATATATTTAATAATTAAAGTATATTTTATTTATTAAATAATATCAGAGGGGTGTTTATGATATTTTTAAAATTTTTTACTATAGCACAATTAAATATAACTAACGGTGCTACAGTAATAGGGGGTTGTGTGTTAGTTTCAATTTTAGTAGGGTGATAAGTGTTGTTTAAAATTCAGTTGGGTGTTTCATTTTCTTTTTAAATTCTTTGGGGGGTTGAGAGTAAATACCCCAGTTTCAAAAGCTTCTTGTGGTGGGTCCTCTACCAGAGGCCAATATGACGTATTTTTGTAAAATAAAAAATCAAAATAAAAATCAAAGACACAAGGATAATTCCAAAAACTTGGTTAGATATTGATATTGATTTTCAATAAAATTGTATTTTTATATTATTTTAATTTTTAACAAATATATTATTATTATTATATTTTATTTTTAATATTAATTTATTTGATGAGTAATTAAATTAAATTATTTATTTTATTAAAATTAGAGTGTGTAAAATAGATATGAGGATAAACCCCACCCATAATAGTAATGAACTTAGTTACTGCATATCTAGTTAATGAATTGATGATAAGAAGCAAAGCTTAGATGCGATTTCCATGATGATCTCATCGAAGACACCCAATATTGAAGTGAAGAAAGTTTAGGAGTCAAAGAAACAACGATAAACTAAAAACAATATTGATGCAGAAAATTCGCACAATATAATATTAAAACGTGTTTAGAGAACTGTTAGAGTTGACTATGAAGCTCTCGAGTCATTGAAGTCAGATAACTAGGTAGGAAAAGTGTCAGAAATTTTAAACTGAATAGTGTTGGAGTACTCGGAGAGGCTATGAGGTGGAGTTCTTTGAGGGGCCGTGAGGTGGAGTTCGCGGAAGGGCCTCAAGGTGGAGTTCGCGGAAGGGCCGAGAAGTGGAGTTCTTGACAGCTTGTATCTTTTAAGCAGAAACAAGTCTGACTCTTCTGATAAAGCTGAAGGAAGGCTGGATCGGTGTGAGCACCAAGGTTGATCCACAAAGTTTTTGAAAAAGTCTAACCTTTTGCTGCCAACTGGTAAATTGAACATTGCTAGTACTGAAATGATGTTGATTACGGATTTTTGGCCATTTCTTGGATATCTTCTTCCTCTTCCTTGTTGTAGCCTGAAAGTCGGACTCTGGGAACTAAAGATTTTTCCGAATCTACACAACACAGAACAAGGTCAGGGGTGCCGGTGTTCCACTGGTGATAACCCTTCGACACTCAAGTCAGTACAACAGGAGTATTCAGTGGTAGAACGTGATGGGTTGTGTTTAGACATAAGACCACCGTACTCCCTGTGAAGGTGGAGAGTGATACCAAGAGCTATAGCTTCAAGGAATTTAAGGGGTATGTTTGTGATAACCGTGGGTGATTGAAATGATATGGTGGTGGTAATGAACATTGATGAAAATTATGAATAGTAATTATATTGATGAACAGTAATAGAAAAATCAAGAACAATCCTCGATAAGGTTGTTGAAACCTAGGAGGCAAAAAGAATGTCGACTAAAAAAGGAGGGCCATTGCTCTTAGGTTTCTGGCTTTTTTTGTTACAAAATGAGATCCTCCCCATTTTGGGTCATAATTTGTTTTTTATAGTAACACATTTTGGTGACCTAGATCTTGTCTATCTATTTTGGTCACGTGGTATGACCTTAGAAAGTTAAAAAAGTTACTTTTGCTTGGCCTCGTGCTTGAGGTGGATGTCAATCTCTAACCGTGACGCTACCAAGATAAGGATCTTAGCCATGAAGCCACCTAGATGTGGCTCACATTGGTAGGAGAGAACTTGGTTATGGGACCTCCAACTTGGGAACCTTGGTCGTGAACTCAAGGGAGACATTTTAGGGAGGACTTGACGGTGGGCATGGTCCCAGATATTTTGTGACCTTTTAGGAGACACTCTCAACTCAGTTGGGTGACGCTAGGTGCCATGAGTTGGAATGTGGCAATTACATATGTGGAGAACTTGGTAGAGTGGAGAGGGTGTTTTGGTATTTCTGCTAGGGATTACAAAATACCATCTACAAACAGTATTCTCCGTTTGCCACTCTATTCGTGGTTTACTTTTATTCTTATATAAATTGATGTTCCTTTCCACTGAAAAACCTAGCCATGGGACGGGAATCGATGGACATGCTTCGACGGGGCTTGTTGAGCTTCTGTGTTCTAATTCTTTTAAAGCTCCATATGGCTCCAGCCGCGGTTTATACGACATTGCTCCTCCGATTCTGTCTCCTCAAGAAAATGGTTTCGGCGATTCTTCGGAGACTAAACATGGTTACAAATGCGAGGAGAATTACGTGATAGGAAATGCATTCATTATGTATATATATAGTTAACGTTAATTGATTATATAATGGAGATGAGATGACTTTTTACCGTTGGGCATGCAATTGGGTTTCAAGTGACAACCAAAGATGGGTATATACTTGCAAAGAATTCCGGACGGACGTGTCCCCTGTGGAAACATTAAGAAGCAGCCTGTCCTGTTACAACATGGAATCTTGGAGGTAAGTTAAGAAATCAAATATTGATTTGATTTCAAGGACACCTATGCGCGTGTTTACGCTGCTAAATTTCATCAATTGCGTCTTGATACAGGATGCTATGACATGGCTTGTAAATCAACCAGAAAAAAATCTCCCGTTCATTTTCGCTGATAATGGCTTTGATGTGTGGATTTCTAACACAAGAGGGACCAAATTTAGCCGACAACATATCTCTCTCCATTTTCAAGCTATCAGGAATCATTTTGGTTGTCAAAATTAACTTCTTTTACGGATCGAACTGAATAAGTTTCTAAATTTGCAGCTACAATTTGTATGCTGTTCCCCAGTTATAAATTTCGGATATGAATATGTTCATGGTTGGCTTCTCATATGGCAGGATTACTGGAATCCGGCTGTTTATGATCTTCCAGCTTTTATCGACTATATATATATATATATATATATATATATATATATATATATGACAAAACAGGACAGAAAGTTAATTACGTTGGGCATTCATTGGTGAGCGTCGAGCGAGCATCCATAATAGATTAATTAATGTTTCCAACGCATGCAGATGGTTAACTTGATGGGCATGGCAGAGTTTAAGCCAAAAGGGTTAAGAATCAATGGCTTATTTAGATTGTTATATTAGCAAAGTTTTTACCAACTAAGCAGAAATTAATCAATGCCATGGATGTTGTTTATAATCAGATAGTATCTCTCTTTAAACGTCAATAATAATAATAGTGCATGCATACATACATAGATATTATTTGATTGATTTTCTTCTTATGGAGTGCAAGTAGAATTCGTTGTTTGTTTGTTTCAATGATGGGTCAGTTATGGTACAATTTCTTCGATTAGAGTAGCCTATGGTAGTAGATGATTGAGCAGTATAGCTCAAAAAAGGAAAATCATTTGGTGGTGTAATTGTTGGAATGAACATGAAGTACTAAAAAGAAGAAATTAATTTTAACGAGTGAGAGCACATAAAATAAAAGTAAGACGTTTTATTTATATTTTGATATCAATTATTTTTTTAGGATAAATTAATTTTTATAAAAAGAAAATTGTAACTTAAATAAAATAATAAAAACAAATCATTTATGAAAACCATATAGATAAAGTGGATTTAGAGCATTGGTTTCCCTAGGGATAGATTCTGTGGGTAAATGATAATGAATCCAAGAACATCAAAAACGACGTCACACAGCTAAAAAACAAAACAAGAAATTAAAAAAAAAAAACAAAAAAAACGCCTATGCTTTGCTTTCTGCTTCATCACCCATAACCAAACCAAAGCTGGGTAGACGCAGACATCTACCACGAGTACAGAAGTGGGTCCCTATCAGCACTATCTTGTTTGTGTTTCTGTTGTGTTACCGATCACAATTCACTCACTCGATTGAGAGAAGGAAGAAAGAGCAGAGCAGCTACGCCTACGAGAATGCCAGGACTCACAGCACCTTCTGATTACTCTCAGGAACCGCCTCGTCACTCCATTCTTCAAATCAATTCCAAGGTCCCATTTCTTTCCCCTTTTACTTCCTCTTTGGTTTCCATAATCCGTTTTCTCAATCTTCTTAAATTGCTTTTGGTTTTGCAGGAGCCTTTCAATGCCGAGCCACCCCGCTCCGTCTTGATTTCCTCTTATCTCACGCCTGTTGAGTTTTTTTACAAGAGAAATCACGGCCCGATCCCTCTAGTCGATGACATTCAAAAGTAGGTTTTCTAATTGAAATGGTTATTGGTTCATCTTTTTTTTTTTTTAATTATTTGTTTTAATGTTTTCTTTTATTTACTGCAGCTATAATGTCTCCATTCGTGGTTTGATTGAGAATCCCAAAGACTTGTTTATGAAAGATATTAGGCGAGTTACTTAGACGATTGTTATTACTTTAATCTTCTCTTGCTGGTTACTGAAATTTGACTTGCAAATGTTTACAAAGTTGTTGCTTAAATGAGGAGTTGAATTGATGTTGTTGTTAAATAACAGGATGCTTCCAAAATACAACATCGCTGTCACTTTACAGGTGAGGTGATCATTTGTAACAAAGAGTATTGCTCGTTGTTTTTGTAATAAGATAGAATTGAATTGTTGATTTGGTTTGTGTGCATTTCACGTATACAGTGTGCGGGTAACAGAAGGACAGCAATGAGCAAAACCAGAACGGTGAGGGGAGTTGGCTGGGATGTCTCTGCTATAGGAAATGGTTTGTTTCTTCTATTGTGATACATTTTTCGCTTCTAGTTTTCTTTTCAAAAATTCAAGTCAATTAGTATATAATCATTTTTCGTAATCAATTATCCCAGCTAAATCTTGAACTCACGAGGCACTCTTGGCCTGTTTGTCATCAAATAAGGGTCAAAATGTAGTGCATTGGAATAAAGATTTACTGGAAAAAATCCTGTATCAATTAACTAGGGTATTCTATCCTCACTCAATGAGTTTCAAGAAACAATATCAAGTGAAGGCTACAAATATGGAGGTTTGACAATTTCTTTAACGGAGGAATCATGGTGTTTGTTCCTGTCATAATAATAAATGAAATAGAAAATTCAACCATGTTCCTATGCATAAAAACAGAAAGAGACAACATTCATAGCTAGAATTTCGACTCTACTAGAATTAGCTTTAGTTTCCTATTTGCATTTCTGGGCTGTACTTAAGTCTTGACTATACATCTATTTTTGTCCTAGCTCTTCTCAGCAATATTAGTTTCTCATTTTTCTGAGTTGCTTTCAGCTGTCTGGGGCGGTGCCAAATTGGCTGATGTTCTTGAACTTATTGGGATACCAAACTTGACAAGTGTCACTAAGTCGGGTGGAAAGCATGTTGAGTTTGTAAGCGTTGACAGGTGTAAGGTACAACCTCGGCCTTTAACGCTTATATGGAAAATTTTCTGTCATTTGGTAGCAAAGGGAATTTACTCGAGAGATTATACTTTTTGTAGGAGGAGAAGGGAGGTCCATACAAGGCATCCATCCCCCTTAGTCAAGCCACAAACCCTGAAGCTGATGTTTTACTTGCTTATGAGATGAATGGAGAGGTTAGTAAACTTGCCCTTTTGGAATTTTGTGCCTCTTCATCTGCATTTTTTTTGGGGGTTATATTATCACTGTTCTATCTATATTTTTTGAACTTTTATGGTAGTACTAATAGTAAGTGTTTATTCTATTGTAATGCCAAAGCCTCTTAATAGGGATCATGGTTATCCACTACGAGTTGTTGTGCCAGGTGTTATAGGTGCTCGTTCTGTCAAATGGTTGGATACCATCAATATCATTGCAGAAGAATGCCAGGTTGGAAAAAAGTTATCTTTATTTTGCTTACTATATATGCGAAATTCATGCATTTGTGATTGTGTCTTCAAATTATCTTGCGATATGAGTTCACATCTTTGTCCTGCAGGGCTTCTTTATGCAAAAGGACTACAAAATGTTTCCACCATCTGTGAATTGGGATAACATTAATTGGAATAGCAGGAGGCCATTAATGGATTTCCCTGTTCAGGTATTTACTTGATGGTGCCTCTATTTGACAGATTTTTCACTGCACACACATGGTGTGACGTGTTCATACTTGTAAAAGTCTTTGTATTTTTAATTGACAAGATTTGGATTAAGATTTATCCCTCACTTTTTCCATCTCTTGTCCACTTGAGCTAATGCCTAAGCGCAAGTTTATGTCAATATTATTAAGTTAGATTATGAATCAAGTTGGCTTTTCAGCTTACCATGGTATATAGCTTAGTGCTGGAAAGAGAATGGAATGCATGGATGATTGACTAGTTACTGCATTTATGTTTTTGCAATGGTAAAAATCAGTAATGAACTGTGAAGCCTTCCTTTTTTTGGGTGCAAGAGTTATCTGACTAATGCTGACAAATCATTGGTTCACAGTGTGTAATCTGTTCTCTGGAGGATGTGAATGTGATAAAGCCTGGAAAGGTTAGTTGTTTTAGCATTTGAAGACTAATTTAGTTCCTTTATGCATATGCTTATATCTACCCAGTATAACATGCACAAACATCCTTTCTTATAGCAGTTTACCCACCATCTGAAATCAATTTTCACTCATCATGCATAATTATTTTACCCAAAATATTTGTTTTCCAATTGTTTAGATTGCTTAGATACATATTTCACTCTGTGTTTGAGATATATATGAATATATTGGACGTTCAAAATAAATTTCAGACAACATTGTTTGATACATTTTTTGTCTTGGCAAAAAATTATTATAACGTATGATACTTATGCATCCTTTAGGGTTCTTTCTTATTTTTATCAAATTCTACAAGTTCCTAATGTCCTGGGAGGGCAGTTATGCTTCCTCTTTGAATAAAGAGCTGGACTAAGATCCTCTTTATGTAGTATCATCACTAAAGGACAGATCCTCTGCTATCATACTACTTGCAGGTTAAAATTAGTGGGTATGCAGTATCAGGAGGTGGACGTGGAATTGAAAGGGTAGATGTATCTGTTGATGGTGGTAAAAGCTGGGTGGAAGCCTCCAGATATCAGAGGACTGGTATTCAGTATGTCGCAGATGACATGAACAGTGAAAAATGGGCATGGGTGTTTTTTGAAGTCATGGTTGATATTCCACACAGCACTCAAATTGTAGCCAAAGCGGTATGTTGTCTCTTTGTTGCTAACAAAAATCCCCACTATCATAATGTTAATGCTCGTTGCGCCTCAAATGTGCCAATTTATATTTGGTAGTGAAATATAATTTTATCATAAGTTTGCATAATGTCTGAAGTAGTCCTGACCAGAAGCGATAAATCAGTTGCAGCAGATGGGTTTCTAGATACAAACCATTTAATTAATTGGATTAAAAGGGTTTTTATTGACTTGCTCTTGACTCAATGAAGGAACACTTAGCCCTAGTGAACCCCTGTAACATATTGGTGATATATTGATTTATGGTTATAACACTTCATGGAACATCTTGATCGCTTTCCCTTGATGAGAGTTTGTGCTGAAAAAGGCTCTATGTCAATTTTGATGAAGTATGAGATTTTGTGAGAGCAACTTCTGCTTAATACCAATGAATTTTAAATTTAAGTTAGTAATGTTTCTTTAATGGATAAAGATGATATTACTTTTAAAATTGAATTTTACTGTAATAATAGTAAATTTTAAATTAAAGTTAGTAACGTGAGGTTTAACGAATAAAGATTATACTAATTTTGAAATGTTTTGTTTGAAGTAAAGGATTAAAAACAAACAGGGTAAAGTTAAAATGAAATTATGACTTCTCTATTATTTGTTTGATATTAGAGTTGACGTAAGAAAGATATCAAAAGGTGATAAAGAATGAAAGATAAAAGGCAGGTTCAAGAGAGTTTAAAGATCAAACTAAAAAGAAAACAATGTATCATATATTCTTTATGATTTATTTATTTATTATTTTTAAATTTGATTGTTGGTTGATTTACCTAATATAAGATTTATCTCATATATAGAATATGAAAGTGTTGCGATTTTATGGTACGTTTGGTGCATCGTACTAGACTGGATTAATTTCTTAATATCAGATTCCAGTGGATGAGGTGAAATAAGATTAGATAGTATATAGTACAAGTGTATTAGATTTCTTGTTAGAATACACAATTGTATACATTGATAAATTAAAATACTATTAACTAGATTAATATAAATCAGGTCAAAAAATTAATTAAATAATTTAAATTTTAATAAATAGTTAGATTTTTAGTAAATATTAAAAAAATAAAGATGAAGATCATTTAATTAATTGTTAAAAGTTTTTATGTAATATTTAGTCAACTCAGTTTTTAATTAATATTTAATTTTTTTTGTTAAAATTTTATTTAATTTAAATAATATATTTTAGATGTTTTTTAAGAGAATTGACTTCTTGTGTAGCGGAATCCCGGGGACATGAGGCTATTTTTTCCAAATAATTTTGTGTTGTGCACCAAGTAGTATAATCCTATGCACTGCAAAATCCATCTCCAACATTGGATAAGTATAGATTTATCATTTAGTTAGTACTATCAGGTAATTCTATGCGGCATACCAATTATATTCTTAAGGACTATTTGGAAAAATAGCTCTTAAGGGTGTGTTTGTTGTGTTGTATGGTATTTTATATGATCACAATCATTGTTTACCAGATATCTGGTAGCTCATTTTTGGGATGAATTTATACTGTATGGAACAATGCTAGGTGGCATACAACATAGGAAACTATTTTGAAAAATTGTAGTTCTGTGTCCCACCGTGGGATTATGCAGTACAAGAGGAGTCTCAACTCTCTCCAAAAACATCTAAAATATTTTATTAAAATTAAATTACAATAAAAATAAAATATATTAAAGATTAGTTAAATTATTTCATTAAAGATTTAGAAGAAATGGTTTTCATAAGCATTTTTTTTTTAAATCTGAGCATTTCTAAAAACTCTTTAATTAAATTTTTTTAGTGATTTAAATCAAATTAGTTATTGTATTTAAACTTGTCACTATAGACAATTCAGTGTTACACCAAACACAGTATTACATTATATATTATCTCCAAGAAATATAGTCCAGTATGATGTATTAAATGTTGCTTTAGTGGTTGAATTTTGATTCTATATCTGAATTAATTAGGTTAATTGAAATGTGAAGGTATTAGGGTTGATGATAAGAATTCTATTGAGATTACATGAGACAGTAAACTATCATGAAAATTTCATATTTATTTTACTTTGTTTTTGAATTCTATATTTGATATGTTAATAGATATATTAAGCGTTCTTATAAAATTCGTTACATTGGAAAGTATAAGATATATGACTTTTTGTTAAACAAATTTTGTAAGAACGCTTAAGATATCTATTATAACATATCAAAATATAGGATTAAAAAATAAAATAAATAAACATGTAAATTTCATAATAGTCTACTCTCACTTAATCGCTATATAATTTTTATTGTCTTCAACCTTAACACTTTCTTATATCCGTAAACCCTTAATAATTCAGATAGCAATCATAATTTAGTCATTGAAATCAAAACGCTTTCATATTCCATATGTCAGAGAAATTAACCCATGAGATATACGGTACCTTATTTTCCCTTCAGTTTGATCTTTAAATCCCGCTTGGAAATTGCATTTTTATTTAAAAAAAAAAAAATCATGGTTTCCTTTTGGTATCCTTCTTACACCAACTCCAAATATCGCACAAAGAAAAAGAGTAGAATTCTAATTTAATGTCGTCTTAACAATATATTAAATTAAGGAGTTTTCCTAACAAGAAGTCGTACTTTAACTTTTGGTTCTAATCCTTTACTTCAAACAAAATGCTCTAATCATAAATTCAGTTTCAGAAGTAATATTATCCATTAAAGATAATGTTACTAACTCGAATTTAAAATTTACTGGTTTTATATTCTGTTTTGTGCTTTATTGTCTCTACTGCTGACTGCAGAGTGAGTGCCGGTTCGAAGAAGGTGAAGGCTGTTGTTGAGTGGCCTGCACTGATATCTGTTAAGACAAACATCACTTTGTGATTTAATTCCTTCCTGACTTCTTATTGGTGTTTTATCTTCAGCTCATTATAGTATGGATAATAATGCTTGAAGGGCAACACCTTTAAATAAAAATAAAAATGATGTTGACAGAGAAACCAGTACTTGCTTTAGCGGATTTTGGAATAGGTTTGAAGTAGATTGTGATGCATCTTATTCATGAGTCCTCAACCAAAGGGCTTGACCAGTTGCTTCTATCATGTCAAGAGAATAACAAATGTTATACTTTTGAAAAAAGAGTTTGATCAGTGGTCAAGCAGTCTTCATTGGTTATCTTATTATTTGATTCAACTGGAAATCATGCTTCAGTTTTATCATCAAGCTCTATGCTGTATTTCTCAGAATCATCTAAATCCTAGATATGTCCGATGGAGTTCCCTTTTAGAAGCTAACTTTATGCTTGAGCATAAATCAGGAACTTTAAACCTAGTAGCAGATAGAATAAGCCACAAGATATGTTGCCTGTGTTGACTGTTGAAGTTATAGGATTTAGAATTTTAAAATTTTTTACAGTCCTTGAATCTGCATTTTCTAAAAAGAAAATTGTTCCATTTTGCTGGTGGGAGGAGGGTATATGAGGGACCACCAAAAAGAAAGTGATAAACAAACTCCAGAAATGTTCCAAAAATTTAAGATTAATGGAGCTGATCATTTGGTAGTAATTTACGATTCTTCTTCCTTATAGTCCAGTATATGGTGGATTTTATTCTTGTCTTGACAAGTATGCACATAATTTACCAAAAAAGGGCCATCCAAGTAAATTTCATGTACTGGTTCAACAATTCGAATTTAACAATATCATTTATATTCATGGATGTGCAGGTGGATACAGCAGCAAACATCCAACCTGAAAGTGTAGAAACCATCTGGAACTTGAGAGGCGTACTTAACACGTCATGGCATCGGGTAAATGTTCGAGTTGGTCACTCAAATATGTAAATCAAAAATAATAAAACAATTGAATAGGTCTGTTGAATGAGTTAATAAGTGGCTACACATATCTATGTGCTATCTACAAATATGATTTGCTTCAGGTTGATGATGATATTTAAATGTACTTGTTGAATCTTCTTTGATGTGGCCATATAACATTTGTCACTCTTGGTTCGTGGAATATTTTTCTAACATTGGGTGTGAATGTTGAAGTTTGTGGCCCCATGATTTGTATTATTGCATGATGTGATTTCTGGGCCAAGGGAGTGCCCGATCAAAACTGATCTTGCCCCGTAGAATAATGACACATTTTTTCACACCTGATAGATGCTTCTATATAAGAATAATAGCTTTTTGGCTAAATCTTAGGTTTTATTATTTAATAGAGTGAAAAGAAATGCGGTTGTTTTGTGGCCAAAAGTAATAATAGTTGGCTTAGCTAGTTCTCCATGATATTTCTGTTATGTAGTGGAGCAATGGCTTCAATCATGTCATTGCGTAATTCCAGTGACATTGACATTATGTTGGGATGCTATTGCTTTTCTACTTTTTTGAAAGTAAATGATAGGAGTCACCTCTTTAATTTTTCTCTTCAAACCAAGACATAATTTAGGAGCTTTAAATATGAGAGTAACAATACTAACTCTAACTGATTCTTTGGTTTAATCTCTTTTTACTGGGAAGGATGATCCCTGCAGTTAGTGCTGTTTCATTAACCTTTCTATTGAGCAGTTTATAAAGTTATCTGCAGATGTTTTTTATGTTCATACAAATAAAAGGTGATGTATTTTCTTTACAGTCCTATCAGTTTTGAAATTAGTTTTTTTTTTTTGTTGTCTATAGCTGTTGTTGCATTCGTTTGTTCATTTCTTCTTTAAAATCGTGATTGTTGGAAAAATAAACAAGAAAATCTTTATAAATACATTTCTGATGTCAGTGAACATGCCCACATGGACATATGCTTATATTATGTACTAAACAATAATTTTATGCTTTTAGGTAGAAAACAAAGTACTTTATGGAATCTATATCTGGGTCATGGAAATACACTTTGCAGAAGCCCCGTGGGCAGTACTCTAGCTTTTAGAATTGTTTAAAGCTTCATTGTTTTTTAGGAGGACGAGGGAGTTGTTGTAATTGCTTACAAAGTGCTGAGAAAACCTAGTATAGGTATAGTGTGAACTTGATGCTAATATAATAACTACAAGTGGTTTCAACCAAATCAACTTATTAAGTCAAGGAACTTATATTTTTAATTAGTGTACCACGTGCTTTTCAAGAATTGACATTTAGTGTGTGAACTGGTTTGGACAGAAAAGATTAAGAACCTCATAAACATTATCATAAAACTCGTTTATGCTAATTAATAATGATCAATTGTCATTTTCTCTACCAACTTGGTGCAAATTTCCACCGCCAATTCCACATAAAACAATCTTCTATCACCTTTTCAATGTACTTTCAATATACTGTGCTTGTTGGTATTAGCCATGACGGGACATGAAAATACACTATGAAAGGATAATTAACAACACTAGGATTTGCACTATGAGCAAATGATAAGAATCTCCTCTTTAAAGTCTTCAAGGCTAAATTAGATTTAAGAAAGAAAAGTAGTTCTGTTACTTTGGCTGGCATGGAGATAAAAACCTTGTTTAGTGTTTATATAATTTATTCCTTCTTCCATATAATCAATAATATTTTATGCACCGTATTTCAATCATTTCACACTTGACCTTAACTGCATGTCTGTTAGTATTATTTTATGAATAAACAGTACACAAGTGGTAGGAATAACCAAATAAAAATCTATGAAATTGAAGTGAATTTATTCACGTTTCCAAAGATGAGGAGCCCATTTGCTGTCGGCTACAGAAAATACATGAAGAGTTCCTGTTCTAATATTTTAAAGGAAAACCAGGAAAAGAGAGAACGGAGGAAAAGTGACACCAACTGTGGGCTGAGAGCAATCGTTTGGAAGTATTTGCAATGATGAAGACATGTGTCCACTAGCTGCGAACAAGATTTTGATTGAAGTAGACCAGGACCCCAAAATTTATTCTTATCTGTAAGCTTCCACTACTTGTCTTCAGGATGGTCGATAGGTAATTATAGTCTTAGAACTTGCATACAACCCCAGCCCTTGGATTGGCTGCTCTTTCGCTAATGGGTCAGATTGTCTTCCTTGCAGATCTGAAATGCGATTATGCGGGCAGAGATATTAGATAATGGAGAGGAGTATGGCCACTTCAAATTTAATGATAAACCAATTTCATCACATGGCATATTGGATGCGATATAAAGAAAGAAACAATTAATACGGAGCTGCACTCTGCAGTCTCATCCATGTTTCCATTTTCTCTTTATTCAATAATTTAAGAGCTTCTTTGACTTGGGTTACATTCCCCTATGTACTGCTCTATGAATGATCTAGTGAACTAAATGATTAACCCCATTACATTGAGGGAAGTGGGAATCTACTATACCATATACTTTATATGCTGCAGATTAAACTATTACCTTACATGGTAGTGTATTAAGGATATTATCATTATTTATTGATTTTTTTTTTTTTTTTTAAGAATTGCAGTTTGAGAGAGGGTAGTCTCAAAACTTTCCTGGATACTTATTGATAGAAATTGATCAGGAGAGTTGATAAAACTTTGTCTTTTAGTAAGTTCAAACAAAAAAAACTGAGACACGCTTGAATTAAATTATAAAAGTAAAAGAAAGATAAAGATGTTAACACGAGGGAATGACTCTCAAAACCAACTTTTCTTTTAACTTTTGTTAGTGGTTAGAGCCCTTGCAATCATAAACAAAGACCTCATACTAACTATAACACTTGTAAGTCAACATTTCAGGTACCCCAGCTTTAACTACCCTTTCTTCACTAAGCCAATTTTATACTATAAATATCCACATAAAAGAGAAGAACCAAAACAAGTGTTAAATCTATACTTCTTCTGTGACATATGGGCAGGGGCAGGGCATATGCATGTGAATTGGAGTTTTTCCACAAAAATAAACACAATGTCCTAATCATTCATCTATAAAATTTAATATAATGATTGTGATAATTGATAGATTAATGTTATTAAATATAATTTTTTAACTTTAAATCTCAACCATTGGACTTTATGAGATCAAATGATTATAAATTTGTATAAAGATTTTATATTAAAAATTTGTCATATAAGTAAAACAAAAGAAAAGACAAATAAAACAAGGCAATACCAACCAAATAAAAATAGGGTGAAGAGACACTGGCATAACATGTTTCTCCGTGAATGGTTCAAACTGTACCATTTCATTATTGAGGTGCATAATAGTAATAACACAAAAGCATATATACCTGCATTTTTATCTTTTATTTTTTATTTTTATTTTAAAAAAGAGAGCTAGCTAATTAATTCAACCCTAGACTTGCAGCATATCAGGTGTCTATTTATGCACACCGCGTAGACTGTTTGTTAAATAGTCTTGTGCGTTTTCTATAATTGTGTTAAATGGTCTAATCTTCCAGTAGTTCATCCATTTCTGTCTTTTGCTGCAGTTGCATGCCAAGATGACCAATATTTTCATGTCTGTCTTCTCACTGCAGCCCAGCAGCTGGTTCTTGGTTTTCCTATCCATGCTTCTCTACATGTTTCACCTTGTTTTATGTGAATTCTACCGAGTTTCTAAGTTTCCGGGGCCCCCGACGTTTCCTTTTATCGGATGCTTGGTATCCTTTTACCAGAATCAGCACCGTTTGTTGGATTGGTACACTGAACTCCTAGCAAAATCAGCTACGGGAACCATCGTTGTGAGCCGCTTTGGTGCTCGACGAACCATTGTAACAGCCAACCCCGAAAACGTTGAGTATATGCTCAAAACCAACTTTAATAACTTCCCTAAAGGCAAGCCTTTCACTGAGATTCTTGGGGACTTTCTTGGCTATGGCATATTTAACGTGGACGGAGAGCTCTGGAGAACCCAACGTAAGCTGGCTAGCCATGAGTTTAGCGCCAACTCCTTGAAAGAATTTGTGATGAATACTCTCAAGGATGAAGTTGAAAACCAGTTGTTGCCTGTGTTGGAGTCATTAGCAAAGACATCTCAAGTGGTAGACTTGCAGGAGTTGCTAAGGAGACTAGCCTTCAATATGATTTGTCAGGTTTCGTTGGGGATAGATCGATGTTGCTTGGATCCTTCTTCACCTGTTCCTTCCCTGGACAAAGCTTTTGACATGGCATCGGCGATATCTGCCAGGCGTGGAGCTGCACCTTTGCATATGGTCTGGAAGATTAAGAAGTGGCTTGGAATTGGATCCGAGAGAAGGCTTAAAGATGCCATTGAAGCAGTTCGGGAGTATGTTGAGGAAATTATGCAGACTAAGAAGATCACAAATATTCATGGGAAAGGAGAAAATTGCAGCCAGGATCTCTTATCTCGGTTGATATTGGCTGGTGAAAATGAGGAGGTGATAAGAGACATGATGATAAGCCTCATCATGGCAGGAAGGGACACAACTTCAGCTGCAATGACATGGCTATTCTGGTTGATTTCCCGCCATCCTGATATAGATCAAGAGTTGATTAACGAGACAAATTGTATCATGAAAGGAGGTACATTAGATTATGAATCATTGAAGGAATTGAAGTTGTTGAAAGCTTGCCTTTGTGAATCCATGAGACTCTACCCTCCTGTGGCCTGGGACTCAAAGCATGCAATTACAGACGATCTGTTACCTGATGGCACGCCAGTCCAGGCAGGAGATAGAGTGACCTATTTCCCCTATGGTATGGGCAGAATGGAAGCATTGTGGGGGAAGGATTGGTTCAAGTTCAAACCAGAGCGATGGTTCGCGGAACCAGACTACAAGAAAGGAACACCAAAGCAGGTATGTCCATATAAATTTCCAGTTTTCCAGGCTGGCCCTAGGGTTTGTCTTGGAAAGGAGATGGCTTTCGTTCAGATGAAATATGTGATGGCTTCCATACTAAGGAAGTTCGAAATCAGACCAGTCAGGTCCGATCAACCGGTGTTCGTGCCTCTCCTGACAGCTCACATGGCCGGCGGATTAAAAGTTTTGGTTCGCCAGAGAGATCAATTAAGATAGACTTTCAATTAATTAAGTCACAGTCAATGCTAATTGTGTTAGTTTGATGGGCAATGGAACATGGCGTTGCTTCGCATGTAATATAGTTAGGAGGAAATTGATCATGTATAACAATCATATATTGAAACTTCTACGAATCTCTATCAACTTCACTAACCAAACTGATCAGATTCATCACCCATCCCTATTATTTTAAACATACAAATTGGCGTTGAATTGGTCTAGAATTATGTATCTATTTTAATTAGTTATTAACATATTTGTGGTTGTCTAGACATGATACGTAATTAGTCAATAACAACATTTGTGATTGTCTAGACATGTTATGAGATGGTCTAATATTTAATCTGGTCAGAAAGCACATGCGCTCTTGGAATGATTATTTCACATGTAATACTTTTTAAAGGAGAAAAAGTCGGGGCTTCTTTAAAATAATGAATCTTATTAGTCAGCATATACCATTCTACTTATTTTATTTTCTCTTATTAATCAAATACCTTAAAATGTACTATAATAATTAATTTAAAAATTTACTAACTTATATAAAATAATTTTTTTAATAAGTCTTTGAATACATCGAATATATTCTGTCATCTATATATTTACTTAATAATTTTTTTATATTATAAATAATCAACTATGTCAATAATCAAAATGATGAAAGAAAGAAAGAAAGAAAAAACTTATCATATGGTGTGATGTTATTGAGTAAATACGTAAAACACTCAAGAGCGAAACTTATCCGCAATACCTTGAGGATTAGTAAGTTGACCCAGCCATCTGTAAATGAATAAGAAAACGAAAGGATATTATTGTAACAAAAGCTTAATAGGCTTTCTAGAATTTACTTTGGAATTGGTAAAACATTTCAGGAGAATAAGAAGTCTTCATGAAAGTCAATGCATGCTTGTTGATATTACAAAAGACCAGTGGTTGAGCTTGGACATCCTTGATGGTCCGGTAACATTATTGGATCGGATCAATTTTAGTCGTTGGATACCTTCAACTAGTCCAGTAACGTTAATGGGCCGCTAAGGAAGCCGAACTCGACATGTGATATTTCATACTTCTAGACTGTATATTACCTTTTTGGAGTCAAAGCAATCTTTAATTTTATAATGACAAGCTTCCGAATTGTTTATTCCATTCATCATATGTGCCAAGTTCGTTCAAAGAAACGGAGGGTCGCACTTCTTGCAATGCATTCTCAAAGTCCTACATGAAAACGAAAGAAAAAAAGAAGTATGGCAGAAAATAATCGAGCTGATACACTATTTAAAACTCTACCAGTGTTTCCATGTGTGCTAGTGCGGATGATTTTTTTTTTTTTTTTAAATTAATGTTTCCATATTATTACCTGGAGAGTTACCGGCCGCATATCCTCCTTTTGCAGCTTCGTAATTTCTATGCCCTGTCTCAGAGCCTCTCTTAGTGGACCTATTGATGCATCCTTCACCAAGTTTTTCATGTCTGATCCTGAATAACCTGGAAAAGGAAATTATGACGCAGGATAGCTTCAATCAGGAACTCAAAATAGTATACATGAAGATAGCAGTACAAGTATCCTCGATAAAATTCAGCTCTGATTGGTAAAAATTAAATACCTTCAGTTAATTTACATATGGTATCAATATCTTCTTCTGAAAGCTTGAATAGTCCATCCTTCTCCAAGAGATTACGTATAATCCAGGCTCTTGCATCTTTATATCCAATACTAGCATGTTAGCGACACGATTGCACAATTGTTGTGAAAAGAAAAGGTTTAGAAAATTAACGAGGAACGTAATTCGTACCTGATGA
Source organism: Bursera palmeri (assembly GCA_026225775.1). Classification (NCBI taxonomy): domain Eukaryota; kingdom Viridiplantae; phylum Streptophyta; class Magnoliopsida; order Sapindales; family Burseraceae; genus Bursera; species Bursera palmeri. The sequence goes on along the minus strand of JANKKB010030024.1, from coordinate 23,092 downwards.
AGGAAGCGGAATATAAAGTCTTTTGGTAAGGCGCCTCCGCGCTGCCTCATCAAGTTCTTGGGGTCTATTTGTTGCTCCTGAATAAGGTTTAGAGGACCATATAATTATGTTAGTTGTGTCATGGATAGTCACGGGTGACCTCATATTTAAAGAGACAAAACCACTATAAACTGGAACAAAATGGCCATATCTGATTTTATTTATTTATTTATTTTTTTTCAAAAAGGTATTCTGCCCTTGAACCCAAATTCACAATGACAGTAGACAAAAAACAATATATTTCCTTAATATTTTGGTCAGATTCTCCATTCACTTGCAGCAACCACGTTAAATGTGAAGTTAGCCATGTGAGGGTCAAGATCATACATATCCTATACAAGTTACCCTTTTGATGAAACATGTTACATGATCACTGCCCTTGTCCCCGAAATTTAATATCCTCATTTGGTCCACGTCATCTGACATTGCCTTGTAAAGAGAGAAATTGAAAGAAAAAAAAGAATAGAGAAACACATATGGGATCATGCAATCTGGAGAAGTTAACTCTGAGCAAGACTGATAAAGTGACCATTGAATCATTGACTTAAAACTTCTACCAGAACCAAAAGCTTGCTAAGGTGTCCCTACCAAAACAGTAATCTTTATTTTGTCTTGGACACATGTTGATGCAGAGCTATTACCATTCATCACCCACTTTTTACTAGAACTCTGACTTCTAAAAGCTAAAAATATTGTAAATGTTTTTTCTCTTTTAGGAGCTACAAAATTATTTGTAACGAGAAAATTCTCCCATACAGCCAAGTAGCCACTATAAAGGGGAATGCAAGGCAAGCTTTAAAGAACCTTAAATATAGCCAAATTTCGCAGGATTATTTTTACTTCTCAGTAATAAACCACTGAGTCAAAACCTTTCACCTAAATCAGAAACTGTTTCCAAAACTAAATAATACTATTTAGGCTTTAGGGATTCAACAGTTACCAATAAGTAAAATCTGCTCATTGCCACTGTCAAAACCTTCCATTTCAATCAGGAACTGTGTTTTCAGTCTTCTACTTGACTCATGCTCACCTTCTGACTTTCGCTGCAACCACATATGAACTCCGTCAGCCAAATATTTTTATAGACCAGCAAGATAGCTATTAACATGATGAAACAAAGGAGTACATAGCGAACAATAAACCATAAGTGATAAGTACAGTCCTTATATTCTTCATATTTATTGCTATAATTCATATGTGGTAAGTGCTCCTAAGATAAGCACTTCCGCCAAGGATCCAACAAAAAATAGAGAAACCAATCTAAATCATTAACCGAATGCACAAAATTTGCCAGGTCTTAGTAAATCTGTGCAAGGAAACTGATATGGCATCCACAGGAGTACCTACACCACCAGCTCATGTTCTATCTTTAAGGGCAGGAACATAGCTACCTGAGAAAGAAGAGAATCTATTTCATCTACAAAAATAACAGCCGGCTGACGGCAACTGGCAACTCCAAAAAGGGCCCTCACTAGCTTTTCACCCTCACCAATCTACAGTAAATAGGAGGAATATTACATATTAACAGTATTCAATTTAGGATAAGTCAGGAAAGACATCAGAAGTAAGCAGTAAAAGAGATATTAAACATTTTGTTTCTTAAAAAATTGAGATGTAATTCAAGAATTTATATATAATTAGAATTTAACTTATTTGAGCATGATTCTTCTGAATATCTCAAGTTATGATATAAAAAGTTCCAATCAAACAATATCTTTCTTGGGGACCAGAGAATCCTGGCATGAACATTCACAAAACTAAAGCCAAATAAATAACACTTGCCCACTTGCTTGTCAATGAACTTGCGGATATATAGAAGAAGGTTGCTTTTGCTTCTCCAGCTATAGCTTTCCCAATCATAGTCTTTCCGGTTCCCTGAAATATAATGGGAAACAGATAAATTACAGGCCAGTGATATTTGTAACTCCTAATTCTAGAGGCTTCAGCACTTACTGGGGGTCCAAAGAGAAGAAGACCTTTTCCTGGGGAGCGACATCCTCTAAATATGTCAGGACGCAACAAAGGCCATATGACCATCTCCATCACACATTTTTTAGCATGCTCCAAACCAGCTACAACATTGACAAGTATGATTGTAAATTACACAGAACTTCACAGACATTGCAAAACAGGAAATAGGAGGAGGTGTGGAGAATCTTATAGGTACCAATATCATTCCATCGAACATTGGGATCCCTATCCATAATCTCATTGCTGACGTGCTCAATTAGACGAGGTTCCAAATTCCTTAACTTCTCAGGAAGCTCGCCATCTGGACCGCATAGCATTTCCAAACTAGAGCATTACAGGATAAAAAATTAGTAAAAGCATGTTTTACCTCCTACAGTTCATAATTTATGTCCCATGCAGTAATGCATATATGCTGGAGACTTTTAAGGTAGAAGACAAGCAGTTTAAAATTGGCAGCCCTCTTTCAGTATTGCTTCAACTTTTTTTATTATTTAATTATTTATTTTTATCAAGGTAGAAATGCATAGAAGCTTGCAATTCCAGTAAAAAGTGCATAGTTGTTTGCTTACTGTGCAGGAGAATAGTGCAACTTGAGTGCACACAAGCACCATGGGTTGCAGTGAAAATACCATCAAAAGATAAAGCCCCCGTTTAATAGACATTAAGTAAATATGGGAGCGAATCTGACACCATAAAATGTACTTTTAAATACTCAGACGGTTATTCTGTTCATTTTAGAATGATCGTTCAAAATAGACAAAAGCATTTTTTGAAATCAAAAGAACATCAAAATGCTTTTTGAAGAAGCATTTGATAGGTGCATAAACTCCATTAGGACATCAGTTATTGAAAAATTAATTATTAAAACTGGCAAAGTCAACAGCTTTCAGGTGTAAATAAGGATATAATTTAATCTATGCTTCCAGTAGTAGGAATTTATACTCACCAAGCTTTTGTTGAGTCATCCAGTGCATCATCACCCTTTCCAGCATTCCTTGAGGTCATGTTTCCAACATTGCTTCCATTGGATCTGATAGGGGGAACAAAATTACCACGGACTCCACGGCGTGAAATACCATATGATTTGACACCATAACCCCTAAATGAAGGATTGTTATCACTTTGATGGGAACCTGAAGTGCTTGATGATCCCACCTGCCCCCGTCTTTGCCTTACATCCATTTCCTAAGAGAAAATAGACTATAATCAAGATTGAAAGTTTGCTACTTGTGGACAAAAAGTTTACTAGTAAATAGTGCTAACATTGATTGGATTATTCCAGGCTGGATGTTATTATCATTTTTCTCACTCACCCTCAGTCTCTAATGGCCTATACATACAGAAATGTGTGATTCAATAAGATGCTTCTGCATCAACTAGAATGATAGCTTAACATTACATCATCCCAATCCCGCATAAAAAAAAAAGTGCCTAACTCCACATGCAGATTTTCTGTATTTTAACAAGAAGAGGAAAAAAAAAAAAAAAAAGTCTCCCAAAAGGCCCTGTATTCTAATAACAAGCAACATAGAATAAGAGTCGAAAGGCAAAATAGATTACCAATTTTGTTTTTGCAGTCACAAATCCATTGCCAGAAGCATCATCGTTAACTTTTTCGGCACCTGATGGTGACTTTACATTATCATTTCTGGGGCTACTAATTTCAACATGTGCACGTTTTATCCCTAAAGTATTTCTATGGCCTCTTTCTTCCTCTTCAAGTCCAACAATATCAGAGACACCATGACCTTTTGAAAAGTTGGAATGCAAACAAGCCTTTTCTACAATCATGCAGTCTTCAGAGCTTTTACTTTTAGAGTTAAACCCACTCTTATATGAGCCATTATTTGTCTTTGTGAAGTTTCCGTACAAGGATGTTAACTTTGCTTGTGTCACAACTTCTGATGCCTTGCCGATCAGCTTGTCCTGTCTGTCTAATTTAGCCCCCTGATAGAATGAAAGATCATTATCAATCCACCTTATCATGTGGGTAATGCATAATTTTTTAGCAGCCAAGTATATAAAATCTGATCAGAAAAAAAGCTCATTGACATCCTAAAGAGTATTTAAAAACAAAAAAAGGAAATATGATTCATTGTCAACTGCTTTAGGTAATATGAAGATAAAAATCCATGAAAGAGAAGAAGTTTTTCTGTGTTCCATACCGATTCACTAGTAGGCTTTTTCTCATTGTATTTTTGTAGATTTGTGCGAAAAAGTTTTGACTGCTGAATCTTCTGAATGTCTATATCTCCTTTAAAGCTAAACATACAGCCTACTGCTCTACCTGCCTGTTCAAAAGCTCGGCTGAGAGTACATTGAAAACAAATCATCAAAAAAAAAAAAAAGGAAGTATATATAATGTAGTGAAAAGAGGCATTCAACGAGATGTGCAGACCTTGTCAAGACATTCAAGCCAAAATTTAAATGTTTACCAGGACTCTAATAATGTCAAGAATTTTTCAATGCAATGAGATAATATGCAACTGTATTTAAATCCAGAATCCTAATTGATACCATCTTTCAGCAGCACCATGGATTTGAAATTATCCAAATTTAAAACTAACTTGCACATGAAGATTATCACAGTCTCATCTCAATTATATACTCTTTAATTCTTCCACATGCTCCACAGAAATCGTGGCATTCAGATCCCAGCAGTCCCTTTAGGTTTTCCAATAAAACGACTTGATCTCAGATAAGCCTTCACTTATATTAATTTCGAAATCCAAAAGTGATTTTTTTGTTTTAAATTTAATTAAAAAGAAGCGGAAGAAATAAAGAGCAGTAACTAATTTAAATCAAACACTGAGTGAATACGCAATAAATTCACATCAGGTCAGCGCAAGCCTAAAATTGACACAAAAATCAACAGCTTCGATATCTAATTTTCAAACTTCATAATATATTCAAAATCATTCAACTCTACATCTAAAACAGCTTTGATCGTAATAAGACAAACAAACAGGCAGATAAGTAGATATCGAGATGAAAAGCTATCAACACTCTCTAATTAGCTTCAACATCCAAAACAATTTGTAGCAAAATTAAAAATAACCAAATTCTCAGATTTAAAATCCAAAAAAAAAAAAAAGTATTTCTAAGTTAAGCTTCAATTTCACTTAAAATGATTTAAGCTCAATATCTTACATAAAATACGTAACGAGCCACACTTCAATTAATAGCTTCAACCTAGATTTAACTCTAATTTCAACTATTTGGAACAAAAACCTAAAAACCTGACCAATTGATATAAGGAAGGTTGTACTCAAGTTCTAATCAGAAAGATTGTAAACAAAAGTCATATCCAACAAGCTAAATTTCACAATCTGTACCAAGTACTAGAAATTTGTACCGGTCGGAGTCCTGAGCGAGGGCGCGTCGAGCTGCGTCGAGTTTGGCGACAGCATCACGACGTATAGGGCGAGTGAGAAGCTCATCATCTTCGGATTGAGAGTGACAGTCGAGGAAGCCTAGGAGCTGGAGGCTGAGGAGCCGAGCCGAGGAGAAATTGCGCTTTTGGAGGAAGTGATCAGCGCCAAAAGTCAGAGAGTGGAGACGCTTCAGGTTATCGTCGACTTGCTTTCTCCAACACGCCGTCGTTTTTGGAGGCTCTCTATAGTTTTCTTCGTCCATCTCTAGTATTGGTTTCAGCAATGGAGAAGAAAATATTTGTTTTTTATTTTCTTTTCCCGCCATCTTTTATTTGTTTTGTTTGTTCGTTTTTGGTTTAGGAGGGCTTTGACAAAGATTTTCTTGTGCCCCAACACAGTGAAGGGAAATGACCCTATTGGTTGGAGAAATAACGAGATGGCCATTTAATTTATAATTTAATTTCTCCCAAAGATTATACCTTACAAATAATAAACTTTAAAAGTTAATAACATATTTCAATTTTTTTTTTCTTCAAAGAATTGAGTACAAGTTATTGAGTTTCATATGCTTCATTGCTCTCAAATTTTGGCAAAGTTATAATCATTATATTGAGTAATAATAGGATCCTTTACCAAATTTTTCAATGTCAGATCCTGAAAATCCCGAAAAGATAATGTATGACTTGTGACCATACCAAAAATTTGCTAATAGGCTTAACTATATATTATCTCTGGTGGAGCAAAAATACCTTCAGTTAAAGAGCGGGGTATTGACTCTCAATTCCCCAAAAAAATTTGAAACGAAAGTCAAACATCTCACTGAATCAAAACTAAAATAAATCTTCCAAAATCATAACCTCCGTTAGTTATATTTAATAGTTCTACAATAAAGACTCTGGATAATTACATAACACTCATATGATATATCCAAAAATAATAAACTTACCATTTGATTATAAAATAACATCAAGACTCTATTTTTTATAATATTTTGAAATTAATTAACATACGAGGGTATTATTGATATTTTATTTACTAAAATTATTTAATTTTTATTAAATTATTATTTTTAAATTTACTTACTTAATTTACTATAATTATTTAATGAATAAAATATATTTTAATTACTAAATATATTTTATTTACTAAATAATATTTGTAAATTTAAATAATTTACTAAATCATTTTAATAATTTATCTGTCTCTTAACATATTACGGAAACTATGGGCTCTAGCTTCTGCATAATCGAGTAACATCATGTCAGATCATGCTCTTGGTCTTAGCTTGGCTCAAAAACATTAATGCACCGCATAAGCTTTTGCACCTTCTGTTCTGAAGGTAAAGGAATTTAGAGTCGCTTGGCAAGTCTGATTGAGGTGGTGTTTTTGTTCACGGTTCAAGCTGTGAAGAGAAAGAGACAATGGGGAGAGACACAAATGCTTGGGAGCACTCTCTTACTCTTTTTTTGAACAGTAAATTGTAATGGGTCAATTTACTTATATATGGAGTGAGGACAAAGACTTCTCATATGATATTAATTTACCAAAATCTTTCTTGAATAGTAAACTATAACGAGTCAGAGCCAATTTATGAGACATCTCATATAACGTTAATTTATCAAACTAATCTTCTCATCATCAGGGGTCTACAATAAATTAAATTGGATGAAACTTGATTATAATCACACTACTAATGATTTAGACATATCAAAAAATGACTCATTCTAAATAGTGATGGTAAACCAGTAAATTTAAAAAATATTCTCTGATGTTTCATATAAGATAGAATAAAGGGTATTTAGTGCCTGAATTAGACAGGATATCATTTCAGTTCAAGTGATATTAGTGTCTTGTATTTGATCCTAAAGTGCTGAGTGAGCCCCCACAACCACGAAAGATTGTGGGTCTAACGTGAGAGCTAGGTGGCTCTCCAACCTAGTAGGAGGTCACGCGGAAAATTTTTGAGGAGCCCTTTGATAGTGAGGTCAGTTCACCTTATGTTAAATAAATATAACAAAATCGCCACCGTGCTCTGCTTAATCAAGGTCTTGGGGTCGATTTGTTGCTCCTGCAAATTGTACCCTTGAACGTCACATTTGAAACCAGTGAAGTTCAATTATACCAGAATTAAGGTTCAATCCAAAGTGTTAATAGTTACCCATTGATGTAAGCACATAATTCTGTGTGCGTGCGCGCTTTTGAAATTTTAGAAATTTCAGCAAATACCTGTAATTAGAAGTCTTGTCATTTTTACTACCAAAGGCGTCCATTTCAACAAGCAGCTGCATTTTGGGTCGCCTAAAATGTTCAGTTTCATATCCTGACTAACACTATTAAAACATTTTTTTTTTCTCTTAATTGACAAGAAAGACAGCATATTAATTAAGAGGAAACTTAAATCAGTGACCACCGTTCTTACCTCCACTACTCATAACATAAAGGAAGCCTTGAAATGCCATTTTGTAGCTTAGAATCCTGAAATGTTTGGCTAAACCGCCATGAAAATGGCATTTTGAAGTTGGCCACTAAAGGCTTTGTGTTTCGTTTCCTACCGAAGAAACGTTGGTCAAGGGTCATACCTGGTTCCGATAAACCAGTGACAGGCCAAACTCCAGTCCTTCCTCGAAGTCGAGAAACAGAATATGAAAGAAGGGATATCGGAGGACCAAGTGCCGACGCCTTTAGTGCCAAGACTGCAACAGTTTTTCCAGTGGTGAGTCCTGGCTCACCGGGCCCTAAAGTTTTTCGAATGACTGGTTCCAGACCTGTGAACACAACCCTTTCTCGGCAAAGACCAGCAGAAGGCAGGCAGGCAAAGGGACTGAAATTAGAGCCCAAAAGTGAGCTGAAGAAGTTAAGGCAGTTGCCAAAGGCTAGATTCTCTGGTGATTCAACGGGTGAGGGAGCTAGTACCAGCTATGCATTTAGGTTTCAGTCACGCTTTCTTTAAACTTCCATAGATAACCTCCACTCTCAATTGCCAGATTCAAACAATGATGTATAGGATGGATGGGATAAGAGAAGGAGAGTTAGGTTCAATATTTGTGCTGCTCTGCTGCAGTTTAACATCCTTCTGTTCAACTATGACAGCACAGCATTTTAAAATCAGTAGACAATTTTCTCTATGAATTCGCATATTCCAGTAAACTGGATCAATGAGTGTAGATTTTCTTACTGACATAAATGAATTGAACAAGTAAATTTTCTAGATTACTGACTCGTTTCGAACCTCGGATGATAAGAAAAGAGATTAGTTCCGAATCTAACAGATAACGAAAGAAAATTGTAAATCGAACTAAATTCTCTTCTTCGTCGCAACTATAAAATAATCATGAGCCTGAAACATACATCTGAGTAGGTAAAATGCTCTAAAACCAATCTTTAGCAATTAGAATGCTGGTTACAACTGAACTTGCTAGGCTAACGAATTTAATGTAGAATGTACAATTAGAATAATATCCTCATGGCTTGCAAGAAAAAATCGTCTGTCCAATATTTAATATGAAGGCAGAAAAACTGAAAGAAAAGCTGCAAAGAAGAAACCAACAATATATGCCAGTCAAAAGTTTCCATGGCACTCTTCGATATCATATATAATCTGGCGGAATCTGGTAATCTTCAGCATCAGGTTCTGAGAAAGAATCTCCAATTATCTCTTCAGCATCAGGTTCTGAGAAAGAATCTCCAATTATCTCTTCCTTCACTGGTGACGGAAGTATCCCACTGAGGCCATGCACGACAAGCCAATCGCTTCTAAACATATCTGGAAAGCTCACAGGTACACCATTAAGCACAAGGACATCACCCGACCAAGCCACATTCAAGAAAAAATTTTCTGAAAAGGTTGGCAACATCGCCCCATCACCAAGCGTAACCAGATCCTGCCAAGAAAGCAAGCCTGGAACAACTTGTCGCCTAAACATCACAAAATAATCGGTAATGTTCCTCACATATAGTTCCGCTGCGGCATCAACTGGTGCAAAGATTGTCAATCTTGTCTCATCATCTTTGAATCCTGCCAATTGCACGCCAAGAAAAGTCCCCATAATAGTAAAACCTCTTGAGATCAAGCAATTCGATGCCTGAAGAAAGACATTGACATGAAAACCAGCCGCTTCAAGTTCAAACTGAGAAAAATTTTTATGCATCCGAGTAGTTGAATCAAGACTCGCTTCTTCCGCTGAATAAGAAGTAGAAGAAGTATTAATATGAAATGAAGAATTAAAGAACTCATCCATTCCATACATAACCAAATGTAAGTCATCGTAAAGGGGAGCGTCTTGGATTAAAACACCATTGATCGAAAGCGAGGCATTGTAATCCAAAGCATTAACCGTCAGGGAGTGATTTGGAAACAATGTAGGTATTCGAGAACCAATACGAAGAGACTTTATGTCATCTTGCGAGAGTTTCAGAGGTGATATGTGATACTGGAGTTGAAGGAGAGACATTTGTCCTGATCGAACGAAAGCAAGATCTGATGGAGCAAAAATGGTGATGGTTTTGGATTCAAGATCGAGTGTCTTGGAGGTGATTTGAAGGGTAAGGGCCATGGACAGGTAGCCGGAGTTTGAAAGGGTGTCTACGGCATTGGAAAAGGTAGCAGAAGCAAGAGTGAAGGTGGAAAGAGAAGAGAACATGAGAAAGAAGAGAAGCAAAGTTGACATTGGAGTCTCTTCGATCAGGCTCAAGTGTACCCCCATTGTTAGAATAGAGCCCTTGCAAACAAAACAATTGGAAATGGAAGCAATAATGTGAATTCCTAATAATTATGGAGCAGTTCCAAGAGCGGCATTAAAAGTAGTTATAACTGTAACCGAACACGGGGTGGGCTTGATAGGATCGGTTCTAGCTTTTATGATGTAAGATTTTTAGAGCGTCGTTCTGCACTTTTCTTGGCCTCAAATTATAAATTATAGGCTTCTATTTCTTTTTCTAAAAAAAAAAAAAAAATGAAAAAAGATAGCTGAACATTGAATATCGATATTTCTGGAGATGGGTGTTGGTATGTTTGCCATAGTTGACATTAATTTCATATATAATTCTAGACATGCTTTAAGTCAATTGTTGCTTCAATTGGGATAAAGTTAGACACTTGATTTGGCGAGATAAATTTATGTCCTTGCGGTAGGAAATGCATTCGAGTGTATGTGAAAGTGTGCAGGCTGGACCTTGTCTACATTCGCAAGTCTATGTAGCAGAATTTTCTACCTGAGTCCTTTTGGTTCGTTGCTAGACCTTCACATAACTCAGAAAAATTTCATTACCCTCGAATAAATTAACGTTTACCCCTATAGATGTTAATTTATAGGAAAATAATTTAATTTTAAGGGTATCACCTATATTTAGGTCAAGATAGATTAATAATCAGAATGTAAATAAAAAGGACATTTACCTCCGGGCCCAATTAGTCAACATTTCACCTGAATATAGAACTACACATAACCCCCAAAATTTAACTTTCATTATCTTTCTATTAGTATAAAAAGTTATAGAGATACGTTTAAGAATGTGTAATGTCTTTTATATCTCTATTTTTATAAATCTTTTTAGATATATAATAAATTTAAAAATTTTTAATTTTTTATTTAAACTTAGTATTATGATATCTTGTTTATAAATTCAAAAATAATTTATAAATAATATTAAAAAAATCAATAAACTAATTATCAATTATATCAAAAGTTAAAATTGAAATAAGAAATTTTAGTAAACTAGAAGAAAAGCTGCAAAGACGAGAAACCAACAAGAAGACATGCCAAAAATAGTTTCATTGGCACTCTTCGATATCGCATATAAAGATTTAATATGAAGGCTGGAAAACTAGAAGAAAAGCTGCAAAGAAGAGAACCCAACAAGAAGACACGCGAAACAACAGTTTCCATGGCACTCTTCAATATCACAGATAAAGATTTAAAATGAAGGACGAAAAATTAGAAGAACAGCTGCGAAGAAGGGAACCCAACAAGGAGGCATGCCAAACAAGAGTTTCCATGGCACTATTCAATATCACATATAATCCGGCGGATTCTGGTAATCTTTAGCATAAAGTTCTGATAAAGAATCTCCGATTATGATCTGTTGCTTGACTGGTGACACAAGAAACCAACTGAAGCCATGAAGGACAAGCCAATCGCTTGTAAACATATCTGGAAAGATCTCAGGAACACCCTTAAACACATCAGACCAAGCCATGTCCTTAATTAAAAAAAAAAAAAAAATCCTGAAAAAGTTGGCAACCGCCTTACCAGATCCTGCCAAGAAACCAATCTTGGAACAACGTGTAGCCTAAACGTTACAAAATAACCAGTAATGTTCCTCGCACATAGTTCCACTGCTGCATCAAATTTAAAAGGTCAAAACTTGATGCAGCAGCGGAACTATATGCGAGAGGCACAATTACAAGCAAACAAGACCGTAAGCGCTTGCAAACAAGACAATTACAAGCAAAGTTTGTGAAGATATTTATAGAGCGCTTACGGTTCCAAGATATAATACGGACGTTAAAAGTAGTTATAACTGTATTTTTTATATTTATCTCTTTTAAAATTATCTTCGTATATTTATTTCTTTTATTTTAAATAATCGTAGTTATCCTATGTTTATGATAATTGTAATTATCTTCTTTTTTTCTTTAATGGTGAATGTATCATATAACAATCTATTATATTTAAGTCTTATCTTCTTAAGATTATCTTTATAAATATTTATCATAATTATTTCTTAATATTTTTATCTCTTTAAAGGAATCATATTACTTTTTGCCGATAAAGGATATTCACAAAATCTCAACTTTCATTAAAAAATCCCTATCCAATCCCACTGTTAAACAAGACTAACAGCTTTTCTAATTTCTATTATCCAAATATGACTAAGACAAACACATATTCGAGTTATTTTTGGATTGTCACGATTTTATATAAAACATTTATATGAATAACTTATAATTATAGTATCTAATACCAGTTTATTTAATCTTAGTCTTCTCTAAGATAACATCTTCTGCCAGTGATACAGGCTTGCCCAGATGGGACGTTTGTTGGCCAGTTAAAAATTATTCTAATTACACGAAAAGAATTGAAGTTCATGATTCGATTAGCTTTAATGTTGTTTATTTAACGACACATAATTTTGATTTGATCATATTAACATTTAGCTTCAGACATATAAATCGCAATGAAAATCTAATCAGAAAGTTGCAATATCATACAATCAAGTTCATATTGGTACTCCAGGGACACACAATTCATAACATAACCTAATTTCAAAAGCATATCAAGTTCATGCCCATTTGTCAGGGAGGCATAATTCTTACGTAAACTGTTCTTTAAAAAGTGTAATGTTGTAACTCGAAATTTGATATAAAATTTATAATATTGGGTTCTTGCGATCTGAACCAACGATGAATATAATCTTGTTCAGAAAAATGTGAAAAACTAATAACAAATCAGCATCAATCTTCGCATCTCTTTGAAGGCACAGGCACAGCTCAAGGAAAACCTGAAAGAAGTCTCCAATAAGGCATCAAATACAACCATAATCTTTACAGGATATTTTTCTCATCCAAGATAATAACAGTAAAACAACAAACTTGAGGAGCATCAAACAGATGTATACATTACCACTGCACCTCCTAAGGATAAACAAGGCATTCACATCGCGTTGCATGCCCATCAAGAAGTCCAGAGCATTAAGGAACTAAAGACTTTTGTAATTGCAAATTGTGTGGAGTCAGTAAAGATAACTACTGCCACAAACTTTTTCATTGATCCTGATGAGTAAAACAATGACAATTACACGTTATCCACCAAAGAGCAAACTTTTTCTAGTTCTACAAGCACATAGCATTTTCCCCATGGCCTTCTATGATAGTAATCAGATAACTGTGCTACTTCCATAAGAGGAACTAAGATGATTTATAAACACTGGGTGAGTACAATTAGTAGATGGTAGCCCATCAACAGCTCCAGAATCCCCAACTTATGTGCTTCCAGGAGCATCACTTCCGGTAGCTGGCTTGCGATTCAAGTATCGAATGACGGCATCTTCGACCCTGTTAAAATCACCAAAACATAGATAATATTAAAAGCCCACTCAATAAACTATTCTTTGTTCTTGTTCTTCTTTTCTTTTCCCTTTTTAACAAAGAACGAATATTTGGCTCAGAATCTCAGAAAGGATTTACAAATTCATCTCAGATATAGACAGCAGCTGTTAGCACATCTTATTAGTTAAAATTCAAGTGAAAATAAAAATTTGTGGTAATTTATCATAAAAAACAGGGCATGTGAATTAATTTTACATTTCGCCTGCGATTGTACAAATCCCATAATGGCTATCAAGTGATGCTAAAAACAGGAAATAAGTCCATTCTTTCATCCATCAGCAATATGCAATTCCATTTGAACCATCCAACATATCCAAGAATAGCAACATATTGGATTAGACACAATGTACAGTTAAAATTAATGGTAAATCCTATAAATAGTTGCCATCAAGTCAAACACAGCTGTAAATGTTATAATGTGCAAAGCAGAAGTGAATATTCATCAACAGATAGTAAATGAGCTTACCATGGTTGGTTGAAGAAATCTGATCGGCGCTCTTTCTCAGCACTCCGACTAGCTTCTCCAGCCACAAGCTTCAAATCTCTGCTTTGAGATTCAATCAATGCATTGATAAATTCTACAGGAGATTGACTAAACCCAAGAAAGAATGCCCTTCTCCTTCGGTGCTCGTGGATCTTCCTGATAGCACCGCATATTGCTTCATCACACTGTTCAATCTCTTTGTTCTTCTCAGCATTGGCCAATAGAGCAGATAATTCCCTCTGAATTGGGAAAGGCACATCAACCAACACATCATAGCAAGCAGTTCCAACTGGACTGTTCCCTGAAAGCTTAATCTTGTGCTCCAAATGTATAGGTTGTGGAGGAGCCAAATGCTGTGATATCCTCTGTGAGACCATAGTGAACCTCATCTTCTCTTCTCCAAATACCTTCTGTAGAGGTACATCACAATTAAAGAATGATGGATCATTTGGATTCTGCAACTTTCTAGCCTTTACATAATGCCAAATAGCAGCTATAATTCTCGGGCGTGTATCAACCTCAATACCAAGAACTTCTGTCAATGCTGGAGAAAGCTTAAATTTTTCAGGCACATAATTCATTTCCAACCGAATGTTCACTGTAAACTCTTTGTCCCCTTTTCTCTTTACCTCAAAACCTTCATGAGGTGCAGGTGATCGAGCATTCTCCCATACGATAATGTGGTTATCAGGATAGAGTCTCTGGTCCAAGGAAATGGTTACTCTTTTGAAGAAAGATGAGAACTTTGGGTATATAGGATTAGATTTCTGAACCATTCCAGGCTGTTCCTGATCTACCCCATCTTCCAAAATCCTCCCAATTATCTTCAGCGTCCAGGTAGGGGGCTCAGCATTTGGCTTCTTCGGAATTGTTTTAATCTGATTAGCAAATGTATTGAAAATGTAAATCCGAAGGGTTTTCTGCACACAAGGCGGGTTCTTAAGTGCCTCCTGGATGTCAACCTTCTTTCTGGCCAGAGCAGCATCAACACGAGCCTCAAACTCAAGGAGCTGAGTATACAAGGCAGATTCAGGCAGAATTGCTGCCACTCTATCTTGTAACTGTTTCTCTGGAAGCTTCTGTTTCTTTCTTCTCGCAGCAGGTGTAAGGTCCATAGGTTTCAAAGGGGAAGCCATGTTTGCCATAGGCACCACAGGTGGACGCACCGGGGGCTTTTGAGGCATCCTTTTCAGACCTACACTGCCAGGAGTTAAATTGGAAGGCGAAGATGAACCCAAGTTTCCAATACCAGAATTCTGGTGTTGGTTAATAGAGAACCCTTGGGCCTGTAAATGAGCTTGGAACTGGGCATGAGCTGCTTGGACTTGTGCTTGCGTGTGAGCATGAATCTTTGAATGCGCAGCCTGGGCTAAAGCCTGTGCTTGGGACAACTGAAACTGGTTTTGAAACCCACCAGTCATTTGTCCTGGAGCTTGAGACTGCGGAAAACTAGGATTTGTGGGCACAGATGAACCAGCCATTCCAGCATTGCCGAAGGGCGATGACGATCCCCCAAGGCTCTTTGGTGGATTATTATTATTGTTCACAGACATTGCTCCTTATCTAACAAACTTTCTCACCCAAAAAGAAAAAAAAAATACAAAAAAAAAATTATAAAATCCGTCACCCAACCTTAAACCCACAAAAAATACCAAGACCCAAGTTGTATTTTCACCAAAACCCTAACACCCATAACACGAAACAAATCAAAACCCCTAAAGGTTGAGACTTTAGAAGCAAAATTCCAGTAAAAGCGATACCCAATTTCAAGTAAAACCAAAAACACTAAAACTGTAAAACCCAGATAAGCAATAATTGTGCAAGTGGAGCTGATCACTGAGTGTTCAAGAATGCCCTAATCAGAAGTAAAGATAGTTACTTTTTTCAAAAGAAGTTCGAAGGTAAATAGTTGTAATATTAAAAAAAAATGATAATTCTTACGAAGTGGTAGCAGTCCAAGTTTGTTGCTTTGCTTGGCGTCCGGCTAAGTTTAGTCTTTACAGGCAGCGAGGGAGGGAGAGAGAGAGAGAGAGAGTTTAGCCCACTTTTTCGTTTCCTTGCTTTCCTTCTCTCTTTCATTTCATTTCCTCGCGATAAATTTGTATTTTACTAAGCACCCGAATGCCCGAATCCAATTGTACGGACTATATTTTAGTGGGTCGGGTTAGTAAACCCGTTTACTTTCCCAATCCAAGTTCCTACTTAACTTATGTACTTTTTTTTTTCTTTCAATTGTTGTTTTCGATATAATTTTTTTGCTTGTTCAAAAATAAATCATGTAGACTTTGTAAGGTAAATGTAAGAATACAATGACAAAATTATCCTTAGCATCATCCATGTTTGAATAATATATAACTAAAAGTTTATTTGAACTGTATAATTTTTAATAAAAACCAAATTTTGAACAAATATTATTCTAAGTTATTTTTAAAGTCATTATAGCATCTAATAAAATTTAACTAAATCTAAATCCGAACCCGTATTGCTTCTCATGACAATGATCAATCACCACGTATCAATGTTTAAGATCCGACCAACTCCGGAGTATGTTAATTGAAGGAAAATTTATTGGACAGGCCTGAAAAGCCCAGTCCAGCCCACCTTCTTACTTGTTTTAAGCCTCTAACCCTGCACCATATTCCACAAATGAACTGAAGATTCACATTCTTTTATCACTGAAAACTTGTCCATTTGTCCCCATTAGGAATAGATGACTGCCCTGTGCCTATCTTCTGTACTAAAGCAACAATAATGGTGCCTTTGTTAGATGGGTATAGACAATCAAATCCATTCTAACTCAAAAAAAAAAAAAAAAAAACTTTTTTATCAAAGAAATAATTTATCCTGCAAGCCTGGAAGAAAAAGAGAATTTTGTTTGTGAAAAACTATTAAAAACAAAGTGCTCGTTTTTTTTTTTGATATTTATATCGGATTTAATCAATGAATTGAAACAAATTAATGGATCAGTCTATTTTTTAGACTATGGGAGACCTTTAGATCATAATTATCTTTAAATTTGAATTTCATTTCCGTAAGAATTCTCAAATCTCTTTCCGGTTTTAGATTGCTCAACATCAATGCATTATCTCTCTGCATGCATACTTTTTTTTTTCTTTGGCACTGAATTCATTTTTCTTGTTTCTAGAATGAGATCAAATACAGGTTATTTTTTCAAATATTTTTCTAACATCTTTGATCCTGACAATGTGTTCCACTGGGTAGTTTGGGTCTTTTTTTGCCAACTGAATGTTGATCCATTACCAATTTTGTGCTTAATGAATACTAAACAAAGAATTTATGTTCCAAACTTGCAGTTACCTATCCACAGACAGGAAATCATCTGGTATATCTTTGCCAACAGATTCTGAAATCATATTTTCGGAAGTTAGGCTTGAACAAGTTCCATCTGTTCCAAGCGGACAATATCACCAAAATTTCTTGCCTGGAAAGTCGTAAATGTAGTGTGCTGGATCTGAAATACTCATTTGCAGCATTGAATAGTGAACCAAGGTAAGCAACGCATAAAGTGTAAGCCAACACCAACTATGGGAGACTATAGTTAATTGAAAGATGAATAATATGGGCACTATCTAGTATATGGAAGCAACTAAATTTTCTCTTATACAATCAGCACATTGTCTCAAATCATCCAAGCAAAAGAAAATTTTAGGTAATGATACATATTTCACATAATTAGAAAATTGACTGAGGTCGTAGGAGAAGATAGGTAAGATTCCTTAGCTTACACAAATATCATCAGGAAGTTTGGAGGGACACCTCGCGAAATACATAACAATATGATCAAATCGTCTCATAAATCTCCATCTTCAGAAACCTATTATTTATTTAGAAACTCCTATCTTGCAACTCTATAATGTTACTTCTTAGAAAATAAGATTCATGCTATCAACACAGAGCAGTTATGAATGAAGTGACTAAGTGGCTTCTGGCCACACTCAAGAAGTCTCCATTGCAATTCCTTGGCATCAGAGTTGGGACAGCATGTGTATATGCTCATACTTTCACGAGAAGCTGCAGATGCACCTATTACAAGCAGCTCGTTGCCCAGTGATTTGAAGGCTACACCCCATCCTCTATTAACATCAGCTCTTACTGGGACCTGTCCTAAGCTGTTCCATGTGTTGTCCTTCTTGGAATACATCCGTAACTCATTTGAAGAAGTTTCAAGAGAATAGAGCTCATTGTTCACCACAGCAACAAGGGGAGGCGACTGAGCAGTCTCTTGTGGAGGATCCAACATACGTGGGATCAGTTTCCAAGTTTGAGTGTACTCATCATAGGCTTCTCCACTGTCAAGAGGGTCATTTTTTTCATTTCGCCCCCCAATCACATAGAACTTATTATCCATGTAACAACCTGAGCAAAGCTTCCTCTTTTCATGCATCACTTGAAGGCACTCCCAGGATTTAGTCTTCGGATTATATCTCTCAGCACTGTTCAAGACAGCACCAGCTTCCAAGCCAAGGCCACCTGCTACATATGCAAATGTGCCACAGGTGGCAGATGCAAACAAACACCGCGGACTATTCATTAAAGGACCCTTTGACCATTTGTTTGTTTGTGATTCATACCTCCAAATTACACCACCATCTACCTCCTTACCTGAAACGAGGAGATGCGTCCCAGCACAGAGTGATTCCTTATCTCCCAAATGAAAACACAGTTCTGATGGTAAGTCCGGAAGCTTTCTACCAGATTTAAACTGCCTATCAAATGCCCACCAACTGCTATCCCCGCTTGCCAACATAAACACTGTTGTCTCTTCAAATCCAAATACCCTTCTAATCTTGAACAGTTCACCACTATTCAGAAGAGATAGAAATCGCTTGTTCACCGAATGAAACTTCCAGTATTCTGCTCTAGAAACCCGGGCCACAATAAGATTCTCCATGTCATCATTGAGTGAGGGAACAAGGGAATAATCTGCATCCTGAGGTTTTAAACCTGCAGAACCATGAAGCCATCTCCCATTGGAAGAAAATGCATTCCATTTTGAGTTTGCTTTCTGATTAGCCTCACAAAGCCTTATCTTTCTTGGAGGGGGACTGCAAGAACTAATCCGAAAGTCATTACAACTATTCCCGACATGCTCCCTTTCCTCGGTTTGATTTTTTATGCATAAGTCCTCTCTTCCTTCTTCACCCTCAGCTTCTTTGCTTCTTGACATAGATCACAACTGATCAAACCTAAAAATTCTGTCATTTTGGTTGAAAAATTTGATGAATCAGTTCTAAGCACCACGTTTTCTTAATCTTGAAAATTTCAAAAGGCCATCTCTAAACTACCAACTGACAAGTTAATATAGATACATACCATTTCATTAAAAAAAAAAAAAACATAAAAAACAAAAGCAGAGACCAACTATAACCCAAAATCAAATTGCACAGCCATAGATTGACGAAAATTTCAATAACTGCCATGTATATGCTTGGAAAAATATGCTCCAGATGAAAAGTTGAGACCAAAAGCAGCCATGAAAAACCAGGAACCAAAGAAAAAGAGAGAGAGAGAGAGAGAGAGAGAGAGAGAGAGAGATTTTAAGAAAGATAATCCAAAGATGACATGAATATAAAGACTGCCAGAGAGAAACACAGAGATCGATTGATAACAAAATTTTCTGTAAACAATTTTCTCAGTAAAGACCCTGCATAAATTTATGCGAGTACTAGAGGCAACATGAGAAACAGTGACCAACCGAATAATTCTATGCCATGGATTGATCAAGATTTAAGAGATAAGAGAATACAGATATCTAAACCTTAAACCTTAACAAAATTTGTCATTATCCCAACAAGAGCTTTTGGGAGAGAAGGAAAAGAAAAAGAACTGTTTTGTCATTAGTTGATCAAATTTCCTTCTGAGGTAAAATAAATCAAACATGACAAAAACTCAGATGAGAGTTGAAATAAAATTACATCTCAGAGCAGAAAACTAATTTTTTTACCATAATCTGTTAATTAAATTTCTATACATAAAAATCATAAACCAGATGACAAGTAAGATTCAAGAACCATTTCGCATCATAACTAAATCTCTACTGACTACTGACCAAAGAACAAAAACAAAAAACAGAAAACAAAACTACACAGACAAGGATTAAGGACGAAATAATTAATTTATGTTCACATCATGGGTTGAACAACAGTCAGTTAAGAACTACACATACATACAAGATATTAAGAGAGAAAAAGAAAGAATCATTTATACCATGAGTTGATTAACAAGTGAATACATATGCACATATATACATGCAAAGAAAGCCAACAGACCTAGGCAGGCAAGAATTAGCAAGAAACAGACAACAAAGTAGAAACTGATGCAAAACACAAGATAGCATAAAGAATAAAGCAGAACAAGAGAGATGGTGAA
Organism: Bursera palmeri; assembly: GCA_026225775.1. Taxonomy (NCBI): domain Eukaryota; kingdom Viridiplantae; phylum Streptophyta; class Magnoliopsida; order Sapindales; family Burseraceae; genus Bursera; species Bursera palmeri. The sequence goes on along the minus strand of JANKKB010030024.1, from coordinate 2,727 downwards.
GGAGAGGAGAGAGCAGCATACCAAGGGAAGGAAGTCAAGTCAAAGAACAGTAAAAGAAGGACAGTTATAGTCTTGACTCCACTCTCTAGTTGTTCAGACAGTGAGAGAGTGTGAAGGTCTAGACTTTGTAGTAAAGGAAGAAAGAGGAGAGGTGGAAATGAAACTGTGAGGTTGTTGTCATATATGTATATAAATAAAACCCAGAGAAGAGCGACAAGAGTTGAATTTCACGGCACCCCATTTGCTGGAATATGCTTAATTTAATTTGCAAGTAAGTTATTGTGGGATTTCAATTTATGATTAATTAATATTATTGTTACTGTTATCATCACCAAAACCCACGATGGTTTTACCTTTATTTTTATTTGTTTTCTTTGGTAATGAAAAAGCATATATAAAGTTTTTTTTTGTGTAACCGGAAGACTGTGTCTGCTGTCGAGTTCTTTTCTCTCTGGTTCTGTGTTAAGTGTAAGTGAAAGAGTGTTTGTGTTTTAGAAGTGGTAGAGGCAGAAGCAAAGTCATAGTTGTTTTTTAAGAAAAAAATAATAATATGAAGCTGATCACGCTCTGATTGGGAGAGTGGTAAAATCAGATTGAAAACGTTTTTTGTTTTTATTCATTTTTTTCGGGTTAAGGATTGGGTGATCCAGCTCATGGACATAAATTTTCACCAAATCTTTGGTGGGATTTGAAATAAATTAAGTTTTTTTTTTTTTTCTTTTCCTGGAAAGAAAGCAATGCTAATGAATAAGATTCAAAAAATATGCATGGCAATTGCCAACCCCCACCGAGTAATAGAAAAGAAAAAGAAAACATTATGCATGTTATCTTTCCATTTTGCAGAGTAAGGCCACTGTGGAGCTGAAGATATCTTTTTACTTCAACCAATGAAAATGGGAGTGCTATCAAACACCTTCAAAGATGGTTATTATAGTATGGATAATGGCCAAACTTAGTCACTTTGTCGTTTAGCTTCACTTAATGCCTTCCATTTGAGCATATCAGAAACCGACCTTCCAGGGATGTGTAAAATAAATTATTTCATTTATACAGAGTGTTTGTTTCCATGTAATTGTAAATGTATAATGTGAAAGGGAATTTGATACAGGAATTGTAAACTCGTGTTTATTCAGGAGAGGTGGATCATTGAAATCAGTTTCTCTGGTTATCCGTAAAAACAAATAGTGCAAACAATCAACTACATGGGGTGGTTCCATAGGGTCTTTAAAGCCTTGAAATATTAAAATATGTATTGATGATATGCATAGATATGGTCATTTGGTTTTGCTCAGACACCTCATTTGAAAATAGAATCACCCATGTGAGTTTAGAAAGTACAACTGTCAGACACTGACACCAGAAAGATGAAACTCTGAATTTTATTCTCACTATTGATAGATAGACATTAAGATATCATCAAAACTATACCAACCGGTGCAATATAAGTAATTAATTGGAGAGTTATAACTATCGATGACTAGTGTTTTAGGTTGAAAGGTTGCATTAAATCATCATATGACCATATTATTGGATTTGCGAGATGTTTGTCTACACATCTAAGTTCCAATTCATGTCTATTCAATATTGAAAATATTATTTTACGAGTAATAATTTTGCAGAATACCCTTCTCTTCTTCATTATAAAACACATAAAATAGAGGAAGATAGATATGGTACTGGAGGTATTTGACAGAAGCTAAAGACTATAAGATGATAGGTGTTTGATCATGAAAGTAAGTTGTTAACATAATCTGGTTTGTAATTAAACTACTAAAATCAATACGTGAGTGATGTGCTGTCCATAATCAGGCTTTTTTTTAATTATTTGCTCTCATTTTTTAAAGGCAGTTTTTGATCTTTTGGATCCTCGTGAAGGGGTGGCACAACAAGTGGGCAGTTTGTCTAGATCAATGAGCAAGAAATAAAGTGGCCAATTACTAACCCAAAAAGAACATTGGAATTAATATAATTAATTGGCAAGGCCAACACAGACTGTTCCAAATTCAGATTTGTACTAATCAAGAGTATTATAGAGGCAAATGAAATCAATTAAGAGATTAGTTTACTGAGGACCAATTGCAGAAGAAGATGCCACGCCCTAAGCCTAGAAAGTGAAGTCCACTGGATAAGGGTTCCTTTTTTAAGTGTTAATAAAAATTTCTTCTTCCTATGCACGCATATTTAATCAAAGTTAATGTGTTGGGTGTCCACTGATTAGTGTGGTGGGATTTGGCTTTTTGATGTTTGTTTAATTTGAATAAGAATTTAATAATAAGGGTCCCAGTGCCATAATTCCGTAGGTTTAGCATTTGTTGTAGATGGGTGTCTTGATTTGAGGGTACTCTAATTAATCTCTTGAGAAAGCTAAGCATAGGATTGGAGAGAAGGACAGAGCCTATTCAGCTTTAAGCCCACAGATTTGGAAAGAGCATGCTAATAAACCTGAAACTTTAATATAAAAATTAAACCCACTAATTGTTGCTTTTTAAATTATAAGTTGGAAAGTATTGTGTGCACTAACATGTTCATGGCGATGGAGATAATCAAGGCTTTCATTAAACAAACCCTAAATGGCTTTCTTACCTAAACTAGCCACTTTTTGGGATGCTCACAAGTCTCATGGGGTGCTTCAAACTCTGTCAAATAAGAAAGACAAATTGCCATGCTTTTGGAAGCTTTTGTATCTACAGATTTGCATCTTGTATCTCCTATATACACACACACACA
>JANKKB010030023.1:3967-40882 GCA_026225775.1 Bursera palmeri | reverse complement strand
TCCAGATCAGCTTGAATCATGCCATTTGGAGCTCTGGTTCAGTAGCAGTGGCCCCAGAAGTCTACGTAGGTCAGGTTGGACTTCTAAAAATCTGGGTTTTGTTGCAGCCCATATTTGACCTCTTAAACGTTTGATTTGGGCCTTGTATTCCTCATAACATTTGTGGACAATTGTCTGAAGTTTCTGGACATATAAATTTTGTAGCAATTGGGCTCCTGGACTGAAAGTTATGTCCATTTTACTTGACCTGCATCAAAGAATTCAAAAATTACAATTGGTTCTTATAATTCTTTTAGCTCAAACCAATGTAAATATTCAAATTAATAGCACTTAAAGTGTAAAAAATGTTATTTAAGCTCATAATAAATGTACACTTTTAAGTGCTAATCAATCGCCGCCCCTAGTTGTACTAACTTTAATTGAATTATATTTAAAGCATCACATCTTTTACATTTGAAATAAACGAACAACACCGATTGCTCCAAAAGATGTGTTGTTATGCTAATTGATGTTTGATCCAACAAAATATTTTATTCAAAAGAAAATTTACTTTAGTAGAAAATTTCATTGATTATAATTTCTTTTTACCGCGCATAGGGTGAGTCATGATGACCTCTTGGTGTGGGTAAGTTAGTTACATTGTGTTATCCCATTAAAGAATACATTAATATATGATTTCCATCCTTTCCTTTGGCCACATTAATAAAGTCATGCAAGCTTATGAATAATTAATTCTTCGTCTTTTGGGCATGTTAGTCATGTAACTACTAAAGTTGTTGTTGGAGTTGCAAAAGATAAAAAATATTAATTAAGGGTTTACCGACAGAGATCACGTTAAATTAAGGTTTTACCGACAGAGATCATATTATTTGTATTCATATAACTCTTGAAGATAAGTTTGACAAAAGGTAAACGGTAAATGGATGCAAGCTACAATAGAATATTAAAAGATACAAAATAATGATGAAAAAAGATGAATTATTTTAACTTGTATGGTAAGATCACACGTTAATAAGCTATAATAACAATGTGATGTTGTAAAACACGTTGGATTTCTTTAATGAACAAAATTTGGTACCTAAAAAATGTTGTCAATTATGCCTAAAATAACGAAGAAACGAGGCTGTAGATTGTTGGTTTATGAATGAGTATAATAAATAAAATCTAAACAAGGTAATGTCGGTCCCCCAAAATGGTTGTCTATAATCTTGTACGTTTTAAATTGTTGGAAGGCGAAAGTGCTATTTGCCCCATCAGATATCTTTTAGATCCAACGTGGAGAAGATATCTTAGGGGCTCGAGCCCATCAAAGCCCACTGATAAATGACGTCACAACTTATTACTCGTGCAGACAATTCATTATAAATTATATTAATTTTTTTTAAATTCTTAAAATATTAATAAATAAAAGGAGATAAATATATAGATACTCTCGAGATTTGGTCAAAGTACAATCTCACTTCTGTTATTAATAAAGTAACATAGATACCTCTAGAATTGGAAAATATGGGGGTCTTGACATATAAAAATAAAGGTCTTAATGTTACTTAAAATATCAAAATAAGAGTCTTTATATTACTTTATGAATAATAGAGGTGAATTTATTACTTATACTAAATCTTGGAGGTGTCTAGTATTTACCCATAAATAGAAGGAGAGAAAAAAAAAAAAAGGATGAATGTATAATTATATTTTTAAGAGAAGGGAAGGGAAGTGAAGACCTGCAGAAAGGTACGGACTGGACTTATCATAGGCACAGTCAAGTTTGCGTCATTGGCCCGTGCGGGTCCAGATCAGATGGGATAGGATGATGTCACGTGAGGTAAGCCACCGTCGGCCATCTGATCTCTGCCAGTCACGTGGCACTGACCGATAATAGATTCTCATAAATTGTAATATCAACCACGTAGACGTATCGTAGGTCTGGTCTGAGTCCAGTCTGACTCTTAATGGCCAGAACCACCTCCTCGACGTTGGACGACTGTGAATCTGATGACTGAAGTGACCTAATATTAATCGTATGGGAATCGATTAACGTACTTTGATTTGACGGTGGTGGTGCGGTGGTGGTGGCGATGGCACTTTCCTCCGTTAATTAAACACGTGTCATCAACTGATTACCTTTTCTAAGTTCCCTGTTATGGAAAAGATTTTACTACAGTTTTATGCGTCAAAGTAATATTGGGTGGTTGAATGAGGAGCGTTGGATTGACCTAAAAAGTTGCAAAGCCACGAAATACGATGTGAATCTAACGGGTGGGGATGCATTAGGGTAATTGTTTTGACTTTCCTTTCAAACGCTGACAAACGCTTGGGTTTGTTAATTAACTTCTGCAGAGCTGTGTATTCCAAGGTGATGACATCACTGGAATCTTTGCCTGTTATCCTTCTTGTATTAACTTCCATCTTTTGCTTTTCTAACTTGAAAATATTGCTTGTATAGCTTAATGGTAAATGTTCAAAACAACTTATTTATTTATTTTTGAACTTAAAAAGCGACCAAAACTAAAGAGATGATTTAAAAATAATGCTCCTTTAAAAAAAAAATTAAAATACTATAATTGATAAAATACGGTATGACACTTGACAATCATAAATTACTCTAGACTTAGAATATATAAACTAATTGAGAATATTCAAAATAAACAAATGGCATCTTAAGATTATGCCACTTCATATATAAAAGACCAAGATAGAAGACATATATCAATAAGTCTATAAAAACTCACCTATAACTTTAAAAGAGAACTCTCAAAACTTGAAAAAAGAGGCAACCCTAATACATTTTGAGGGACTCTGAGGTTTATTTTCTATCATTTTTATTGTTCATGAGCTTTGTAAATATAATTAGACGTATTGTTTAATGCTCTATATCTATTGAGATTTCACGATGTAGGTGTTAACTAGTAGACTGACTTGAGTGTCAGAGAGTTAATATCGGTGAGATTATCAGTGTGTCCACTAATTTTAAAGGTTTTGTAGTTGTGAGTCACTATGGATGAGGAATGACGCCATCGTAAAGTACTCGTCAAAAAGGAATATCAAAAAATTGTTGAGCTACACAGTTAAGTTTTAAGTTGCATATTTACTCATCAAGTTGTAGACTACTAGTTTCAAGAGGTGTTTTTTTATTTTTTATTGTTGAGCAATTTTTTTTTATTAATAAATACCATAATCACAGTCAATTGATTGCTAGATCTTTTTTGATATCAAGTTAAAAACCCAATAACTTAAAAGCTAAAAAAGAATTGTCTGGTTGTTGAGCATTAGAAACCAAAAATCGAAAACTAGTGAGTATTAGAGACCAAAAGCTAAAAAAGCTATCGATTTATGGTTATAGTCATGTAAATTTTTTAGAAACGTGCTTATTTTTCAAAAATCCTATTTAATTTTGATAATTTTTTAGATTATCCTTTTGGAGAAAATTTTAGGACCATTATCGGATTCTCCTATTAAATTATAGTTGACAAGAAAGAACTTATCTTGATTTATTACGACAAGGTATGGATTAGAGTTTTGAATTCAATACTAATGAATAATACTAATTTTTTAAACTTAATTTGTATACAAATTTTTATATAATAATTAGAATAATAAATATAAAAAATTAAGGTACTCAGTTAATGAAAAATAATAATGTATTTGGGGATCAATTTAAGAAACCTAAAATATGAAACACTATACGAAAACATAATTTTAGAGTTAAAATTTCGTAAATGAATAAGGGAGCCAAAGCCATCATTGTGGTCTGGAAGGAGGAGTAATATTGGGGAAGTCATGGAGGTAATGATGACCGCGTGATTACGAAATGTGATTGTTGGAAGCGCCAGGGCCAACCGTCTGATCGATACAGTACGAGATGAGTTGCTGTCGGGCTGGCGAGGATAAACAATTTTCCATCACTCAATTGTCCTTGGAGTTAGTTTCTGTCGTTCATTTTTTAAAAAGTCAAGATATTTATATTTATACTTCAATATGATTGTGTCTCTATTTGCTTTTTTAGTCAATCATCGTCATCATTGCCTTTGCTTCTGGCAATCATTTGTCCACGCCTTTGTCTTCGGTGTCACCAATTTCATCACTCTTTAAATCGATTATTCTGATCATTTATATAAACAATTCCAACAAGAAAATGTGTTTAAATTTTTGCTTCTATATATTAGTTTGGAGCAATGTGCTTTGCATCGTGCTCGTAATGTGACAACACAATGTGAGATGTATGATGCTAACACGTGGGAAGCAGTGCCACTGAATTATTAAAGACATTATTATTATAATATAATTATTATTACAAATTACAGGGACAGAGACTCCAGAGAGAGACTGAATCGAGCACATCATCAAGAGAAAACAGAGACGAAGCTAGCTAGCTAGCTAAAACCTAAGAGCTAGCTATAGTGCACGCATGCCTGGAAATGTATAATTTCAAAGAAACAATCGCGAGCCTCCCATTTTGTTCAACCCCACTGTAATTAGACCTCCTATTACAAAATTTTTCTGCGATTGAGATGTCTCAACGATTCAGACACTCAGATACTCTACTGATTCACTCTTCCAATATCTCTCTCTCTCTCTGTGTCACGCTTGACCCTTTTGCTAGATTTCTCTGTCTTCTCTTGTATATATAACAGCAATGGAGGAGAATGTGTATATATAATAGCTAGCTAGCTACATGTACTACAAGCAACTAAGTAAACTTCAATCCACTAATTAAGCAACGTGACAACACTGTCCATGACAATGACAGGGGATATCTTTAATACTGTTCGACCATGGTGCGGTAGCTCTTGCTAGCACTTTGCATGTTGCTAGCTAGCCAGCGTACCCGTAAATTGCACAAAACTGAAAGAGAAGATGAAAACTATGGGTATGTCCAATGATGTAAAACTGTTGGGTGCGAGACTAAGGATTCCATATGTCTGTATTGAAGAGACACTTGGTGCATCATACGCTCCACCAAGAGCGCCCATGATGTTCAGCTTGCCTGACCAACGCGTGCCCCATAATTGGGGCGCTGATGCACAGTAGATGCACCAATGCTGGATGAGTGACTCAGAGTTTACTGATACTGTTATATCATAATCCTATTATATGAGTTTATTTTAGCTATGCTTCAACATCCTGGCCCTTTTGTCATGCACCAACTACAAAATCATTAGAATGATCCAAATTATCTCTGATCCTTGATCTGTCTACCTAGGGAATGATCCATTGAAATTTCCGATCATGAACTATCTGTTTGGCCTAGGATGTCAAATGAGTCCTATAATTAAAATGGTATCAATTTTTAAAATTGAAAAATAACAAAAAATAAAATAAAATGTGTAACACACAAGCCAAAAAACAGTAGCACGATAAATATTAAATAGAATTTTATATTCATAACTTAAAAAATAAGGTTTATTGTATCAGTTGCTCCATGATGGGCTAGCCAACAACCAACCAAACCCAACCTATATGAAGATATATCTGTTAGAAACAATTGCACATTTGAATTGAGCAACTGATTCATGCAGTTGCACTCTCTCACGTAGCAAAAAAGGAATAAAGAACTCGTGCTGGTGGTGGGCAATATATATATTTTAAATTCTTTTACAAAACAGAGAACAAAGAGGCAAAGAGAGAGCGGAGAAGATAGCATGAGAGAGAGTAGAGTACTTAATTACATTATGATTCAGAAAATGTTTTCCAATTGTGTGATTAATCTCCAAGATTGTGACTCCATCTGAAAGAAAGTAATTCGATCCTAACTATTCCATCATTGGTTTCAAAGTAGGAGTGATTTTCAGTCTATTTCCTGATTGTTTTACTTGATTGTCGTTGCAAATATGTCGTAGAGAATTAAAAGAATGATTGTTGTTGTGTATTGCTTGTCTAACTCAAAAATTTGTCGACTCATATCTTGTGTACCTTGCATCACATTTGATGAATGATGATTCGTTTTAAAGCTCTCATTCTAAGTTTTTAATCGACATATTAGTTTGTATAAATCAGATAAGTAGACTGAGAGATTGTAAGAATTAAATATATTGATTTCGTCTCATTTTTCCTGTTTTGAATTGTATAAACATAAAAATTTTGGGCCTCATAACTTTGTGTCTATAACTTCAAATCTGATGATTGATGACCCGTTAGAAAGCTTGTAATGCATGCTTCAAAATGAAATATTGTATGCTTGAAATGATTAGTGTACTAAGAGAACCCAGTAAACCAAAGTTATTGTTTAATCTCGTTTTTTATTTTTTGTGTGGTTAAATTTAAAATTTAGAAAAATCATAACTTTGTGTCTGATGCCTCAAATTGGATGAATTATGATCCGTTAGAAACCTCTTGCTTGAAGCTTCAAATGAATATAATATTTGCCTAAAATGGATAAGTACAATAAGAGAGCGATGCATTAAATTTGTTGGTTCTATCAAATTTTTATGATTTTAAGGTGCCAAGATTGAAAATGATGAATAGTGCCTTCCCACCAACAGCCTTGCTCTCTGGCCTACTCTCCTCCCTGACTTGAAGAACAAAGCCATGAAACATGCTTGAGCAACATGAAGAGCCTAAGCAAAAAGAGGGAGGTTGAACAGAACTAGGAGGTCGAGGCCGAGGCCGAGTAGTAAGAGGAGACTAAACAGTAGGCTAAGTAGTAGGAAGAGGCTGAGCGACACTATAAGGCTAAACAACACTAGGAGAGGCTGAGGTTAAACATGGTAGGGCGGGTTTTCCATTATGTAAGCCACGGGTTAAGGCAACAACTTTACATCATTTTCATTTAGCTATTTAGATGGTAAAGTACTTAGCACTCACGAAAATGACACATGACAACCCCCACATTACTTCATATTTAGAATGTCTGAGATAATTCAATTTTTCTTTTTTTAAACTATATCATTACATCACATCTTATGATTACGTCATCTAAGATTTTACGAAGGATTACGATTCAAGACATTTGTCAATGGGTATATAAGTACTCATTTTTTTATTTTTCGAGAAAAATCATAACTCATCTTTGAGGCCGGGGTTTGAGATTTATTTTTCTTCCTCAACTTTTTTCACCATTTGTACTCTTTATTGCTTAAAATCCTTAAAAACACTATCAAACAAGTTATTTAATTAGTTATATATGTTTATTAAGATTTTCCCATCGTTAAATTAATTAATTTATTGACTTAATCATAGTTAACGTCGATGAAATTATCTATTTAGTATAATTAGTTTTATTATTTCAAGAAGTAACATCTGATCAACCTTCCATAATAATGATAATTTTTAGATTGTATATCAGGGCGGAGATCCATCAGAGACAACCTAATAGCTCTCTTCTCATCTTCTCTACATGCAGTTCACATCAGTTGTGGGTTCTCATTCTCAAGTCTTTGAGTCGTACGTAGTTTGCACGCTGCCACTAAATTGGATATAGTAAGGGTAGACGTTAACGTTCTGAACAAATCTGAGAGATAATTAATACGACGACGGGCTTCTTAATTGCTTTGTAATTATGGTTTCCAGTCGCTCAAGCTTCTGTTTTCATTCTCATTTGCAACTTACATGCAAGAGCCATTAAGTTACTGTTTAGCAATAAAAGAAGTCAATATTAGATGGAAGTAGTATTCTTTTCACATTGAAAAGTTCGGAATTGCAGGCTCACAAGTGTTGACTGCTTCTCTTTTGTTATTCGAATTTCCTGTATATTGTCACCAACGAGGTGAAAGTTACAGTCACGGGCTCTGGTCAACACTTATACCAACAAGTTAATTAAATTCATTGACTCTCTACCGTATCCAATTCAATTCAATTTGATTTGATTAGTGCACCAATCACGCTGCGAATATCTTGACTTTGCGACACGACGGCTTGCGTGCAGGAAGGGGGTATTACCATATAGACCCTATAAAATAGAAAAGTCATTAACCACGTGCCATCTGAGTATAAAACTAATATTATCCCTTCAAAACTTAACTTCCGTTAATTAAATTTAACTTCTATTAGTTATACTTAACAACTTAACTGTGTTACAGTAAAACTCAAAATAAATACTAAACACCCCTCAAATATTTTAAAAAATAATAAATTTATCACTTTAATTAAAAAGTTACATAAAAACTTTATTTTTTTATAATCTTTTAAAACTAATTAATATTATGAAGGTATTATCAATATTTTATTTACTAAACTAATATAAAATATTCAAAAATTTATAAAAAAATAACAACAATATTTTCGTATACTAAATAATTTTACTTACTTAAATTATTTAATAAGGTTTTTTTACTTAATTTACTAAAATTATTTAATAAATGAAATATAATTTTATTATTTAAATTTATTAAAATTATTTAGTAAATTAGTTAAATTTATAAATATTACTTAGTAAATGAAATATATTTTGTTAAATTCTTATAATATTTTTTTATTAATTTTGAATATTTTATATTATTTTTATAAATAAAATATCGATAATATCCTCATAATAAAACTAAAGTTATTTAATTTTATAAATAATTTACTTACTTAATTTATTAAAATTATTTAGTAAATTAGCTACATTTATAAATATTATTTAATAAATGAGATATTTTTTTGTTATTTTTTTATAAATTCTTATAATATTTTTTATTAATTTTTAAAATATTTTAGTAAATAAAATATTGATAATACTTTCGTAATATTAATTAGTTTCAAAAGATTATAAAAAATGAGGTCTTTATGTAACTTTATAATAAAGAGTGTATATTTATTATTTTTTAGTATATTATAGGGTGTTTGATATTTATCTTGATTTTTACTATAATACCTTAAGTTTTGAGAGATTAATACTAATTTATATTTAGGTGAGTGATGAGTATTGCTTTTTAAATTTTCTAAGATCCATACACAAAAGTTTAACATTTGAGATTGGCCACGATAAGACTTCTTATCAAATATCAATCGAGTGATGCGTTAGGTGAATCAAGTTGGACTTGAGAAAGTCCATTGAAGCCCAAAAAGAGTCCAAAGGAAGCAGGTATGGTTGCTGCAGGCCTTGTGGTCCAATTATCCCAAATGGGCCCTGTCAGATAGTTCAACAGAATATCCAATTTGTACTACATGTACTGAAACTCTCAACTCGAATAGAACCAATCTAGTACTACAAGTTTACAACTTCCTTTCTCTTCTTTCTGGTTATTATTGTACTACAATCTATAACAGATATTCATTCAACATAGCCCCAAATAATAATAATAATAATCTGAGTTTGAATTTCCAAACAAAACCATGAATGATGAATGGTCAGTAGCTGGTAATCTTGTATTCAATTTATAGCAATATTCATGGAGTTTGCATTTGTTGTATGGTATATACTAAAAATCAATAATATTCACACTGGAATTACATGGAAAAGCAGTTGCTACTTCTATGAGTAGTATCGAGTTCAATAAGTGCAGGAGGAGGCGCATTATCACTCTTAGAAAGACCAACTTTTTCCCATCTCCTGCGAGCAGCTGGCCTCGGCAGGTTCTCTGGCACAATGGTCTCCAGCGAATTCAGATGCCATGGTGGGCACATTCGTTTATCACTCCATCTTGGAACCTTATTACTTTCTTTCGAATCTGCAACGACTACTGCCTCAGCTGGCATCATCTTCGTGTCTTTGGCAAACGAAATGGCTGTGCTGTCCATTTGTAGCCCCATTATCATGCAGGCCACGCCCACCACGCATTGGTTTCTCCACTTCTCGTTCCCCCGCCTACATGCGACGACACTATCAATTAATGTTCTTAATTTAAGAGTTAAAGATATATTAACACACGCAAAGGTGAGGTGCTTACCATGTTGCTTGAGTTGTGCTTGAAGGGAGAGGAGGGTTAGGCTTAGAGGCGGGAGATGAGAGATTGAGGCAGCAACTAGTTGTAATAGCCATTTTTTTATTGCCAATTGTCTGATAGGTAATAGCCATTATTATTAGTGTTTATGTATATATAGAGTTATAATGAGAAAAGGTGGGGAGTAGTTGGTCAGATTACGGTAGTTGATGAACAGGACCCAACGGTGGGTGGCCAATTGTGAATTTGAAACGTGGGTTGGACCCTACACTAGACGTTGTTTTACATGTTTGCTTGCCGTCTCTTGCCACATTTTTCTTTGCGGACGCGTGTTGGCAAGGGCTTTCTTCCAACAGGGACGTTCCATTCAGCCTCATGTGCACGCCAATGACCCCGCCTCCCGATCATTTTCGTTAAAACTTAACCGGGAATATCAAGACAACCCCTAGTTTTGGTCAAAAAAACATTAGCCTCCAAGTTTTCATTTAGTAACACGATGAACCCCGGTTTCAGACTCCGTTTGAAACCAAGAAACGGAGTTAATGAAGCAAGGGCATTAGAGACATTTTTACTAAGTTAAATAACTTAATTTAAATAAAATTAATGAAAAAAAAAAGAAAACCCATCTCCTCTCTCCCTTTTTCAGCATGGAGATGATGGTGGATCGGAGTGGAGAAGGGTTTCCTTTATTTATTCTTTTCTTTAATGTAGCTTCTTTGTCTCTGAAACAATGGTGATTATCGGATTCAGTAGCTATCACGACGACATGTAGATGGGTGCACCGGTTGTGGTGGCGGATTGGAGTTGAAGTTGAGAATTTTTTAAATATATTGTATATTGCAGTTTTATGTAGTGGATGGATAGGGTGTTTGAAACTGCGGTGGCTACTTTTCTGTGTGATTTGGCTTGGTTGTTGGTGGCAGTTTGTGGAGGTTGCGTATATCGGTGGCGGAGGAAGATACGGCGGGAGGCTGTTCTGATGACTTTTGGGGGACGTTGTGAAAAAATGTTACAAGATTACCCTCCCGCCAGTTTTCAAACGGCAATCTGGAATCGAGGGTAAGTATGTTACTAAATGAAAACTTGGAAGGTTATTGTGTGTTCGCCCAAAACTTGAGGGTCCCAGTATGTCCCAAATTTTTCGAAGTAAATAAAATTTGTTTATTTTTAAAAAGCTTAATTATTTTTTGTCCGTGTTAAGTAAATAAATATAAGAAATAATATAATAGGTTTATACTATTAATAAAATAATTTAGTCTTGGAGATGAGCATACCCTTAACAAGTAACACATAAATTTAAGGTATGACGACATATATTAAGATCCAAAAATTTAAAAATTCATATTTTATTATAAAATTTATTAAATATAAAAGACAATTAAATTAATATATTTTTAAAACTAATTTAAAGATTTATTAGTATGTATTTTAAAAACACAGCTATCCATAATTTATTAGTATAAACAATAAATAAATATTATTATTGTTACGGGCTGCCATGCGATAGATTCATATACTTTCTCTCCGAAGGATATTATTATTATTAAATAATATAAAATACTGAAGCAGTCAACCATTCAAAAGGCTGCCACCATTACAATTCTAATTTATTAGTATAAACAATAAATAATATGCACTCTCACTCACTAAATTGCAAAATTCGAGTATTTTTATAATAATAACATAATAATTTATAAAAAAGAAATTGAAGGACACAAAACGTCACCGTTCTACGTAAACCGACCAGTTAGATCTCTGCATTCAGCAGAAACCAGGAGCCTCGTGTCAATCGCCCGAAATCTCTGCCTCTCTCCTCTCCTTTTCTGTAGATCACAGTAAGTGGCTACAGTTCGTTCTGTAAAACCCTAATAGCTGTGTCTATAAACCCTAAAACTCTGTTAATCACAACAAGATCAATCCCTCAGTTTCAAAAATTTCCCCTTAATACTACCCACTATCAAAAACCTAAAAAGCAATTCTTTCCCCCTTTAAAAAGAGCTGCATATTGCTCAATTTTTCCTTTACTTGCCGGCCGATTCAACTTTTCAACTACCCAACCCATAAAAATTCAGCCCGAGAGATCGTTCAAAATATACCTTTTGATTGTATTTTGTTGATCTCAGCTGAGTCAACTCTTTGATCGACTCAGTGAGTCATACTATAGAGTATTTTTTTTTTGGGAGGTGGAGGATGTTGATGGTGGAGCATAATGGACGGAAGTGAAGGGATTGGTAGTGGAGAGAATGGCAGCTCGAGCGAGGGTCGCCCACCAAACCCTCCTAAGAACTCGTATCGCAAGTGTTTGAGCAATGACCGCGTGGTGGCGCCGTGTAAGAAGTCGCTGGTTCGCCATGCGTCTCTTGTAAGTTTTTATATATATATATATATATATATATATATGTATGTATGTATTGAATCGTCAATGTGTTTTTGAAGTTCCCTTTTTTCTGTGAATATTAGATTTATTATTGCCTTGTTGAAGTGGACAATTGTAGTAGTTGATGAGAAGTACTACAGCTAGTACGAGCTGGATGAGAACTAGGAAATGTTGGGCAATTGTATAAATTTTTATGTAAAGTTAGAATAGTTGGAATTCAGGTGGTTCAGTATTCAGATGGATTTGTAGTATAATAAAAAAAAATGAGCTGGATGTGATTCGCATGAAGGCATGTCTGTTAAGGTAGGGCGTTGGTAGATTCAGATTGTTATTACCTTTTGGGATTGGGGTGGGAATTTGAACAGTAGTATATGAGAAAAGAAAAATCAACAATAATGAAATCAAAAATATAAATATTGTCTCATCTCTGCTGAAAATGACATCCCAAGTGGACAAATAAAGCTAAGGATTCTTTAATGACACATATATAGATAAAGTTAAGGGACAAAGTTCTGAATTTCAAAGAAGCCAATAAAAGTCAAGAATGAAGAAATGAGATATGTAGAGCAAGCAAGAAATATGCAATGAGAAAAGTGAGGAATTTCTGATAACAGAGCGAAGCATAATTTGATTAAGATGGAAAGGGAAAGTAGGGAGGGTGAGTGGGAGAGAGATAGATGCTATGAGAGAGAAAGGCAGAGAGCTTCAGTATCAGTTACTGAAGGAATATGATTTGTGTTTGATTTGAACTGTTCTGTAGCTGAGAACTGGAGTTTTATTGTGCAGATCTAACCCCCCTCCCTTTTTTTTTTCTCCTGTTTTTTGTTCCTTTATTATGTACACATGTTTCATGAGTGTCTGACCAGGGTTTTAGCAGGTGAAGACAAAGACATCAGAAATTTCTGTTGAATCTATGCTTGGTGAAGAAAATCATGAGACCGAGTTCGTTCCCATTCTCCGTTCTGGAGCATGGGCTGACATTGGACTTCGCAAAAACATGGAGGATGTATTTTTATGCATTGATGATTTTGTGTGTGATTATGAGCTCAAGAATTTTACACATGGGCCCAATGCCTTCTATGGGGTATTTCTCTTATTTAATTGTTAGGATTATACTTATTGCTATTATTGTCTGTACTTTGGGTTTAAATGCATTTTAGATCCAATATAGATGGTCCCTTAAACATGACTCGTCTCATATTTAGATATTATCTAACAGATCATCTGTAGTTTATGTCTACAATTTTTATCCTAATTAAGAAGTTTATTTGGAAACTGTTGTAGCTGTAGTTTTATTCACGTTTCATAAATTCATAATATGTGTTGAAGATGGTATTTCACCAGAAATAGCAACTCATATGTGAGCATGGTTTTGTGCTAAGAGCAATTTGGTGGTAGTAGAAGTACAAAAAGGTGGCTGTGATGGTGGAGTGGTGATGACAGTAGGATATCGTGTTGTTAATTAGGATAAGGTTGATGGAGAATCTATGTCCTGTTAAAGGCGGTGTAGAGGTATAACTGTCATTATAGTGGAGAATATATGTCCTCTTAATAGCGGTGTAGAGGTATAACTGTGGTTACTGTGGAGAATCTATGTCCTGTAAATGGTGGTGTAGAGGTATAACTGTGGTTACAGTGATGTGATGGCTTTGTTGCTAATCATTGTGGAGTCTGTAACTGTGGTTATAGAGTGGAGGTTTATTAATGACATTCATAACAGTGGTGTTGGTCTGGTGCTCTCATGTGTGGTTATGCATTTACTTTTACAGCTGTCATTTGTTGCTTCATGTTGCAGTGATATGAATGATGTTTTATTGTTTGTGTCTTATAGTAAAAGATATGTACTTTTACTTTTTCTTGATTTTGGGCTTTAGAGGGCAGGAAAAGCATCTTAGACATGCTTTCCAAACATTTCCTTATTAGTGACTGGTCATGTTTTATGTTGTGCTAGACATATTTTCAAGGTATCAGAATATGTCAAGATAGAAACAGTTATTTTTATGATTGTCTATTGTACAATTTAACCTTATTGTCTTGATGGTGAACAGATATTTGATGGACATGGTGGAAAGCATGCTGCTGACTTTGCCTGCAACCATTTGCCGAGGTTCATCATTGAGAATCAAAATTTCCCTGGGGATATTGAGAGGGTTGTTTCCTCAGCTTTTCTGCAAACTGACAATGCTTTTGCGGAAGCTTGTTCCTTGGATACTGCCCTTGCTTCTGGTACCACTGCTTTGGCAGCTCTTGTTGTTGGGAGGTTAGTGTGTCTACTGATCCAAGTATACAATAGATCATTATGACTTCAAATTTATTGGTAATAGTCTTTTAAAAGAAGTTTAGCTGAGATGGAGCCATGTAGAACCATAATTCTAATGGAATGAGGTGGGATATAATTTTGAATTTTTTTGTCAAAAGTTGCTGGAGGCAGAGTAGTTTGTCATAGAATTTCTTGATCTGATAAGGAAATAATCGAAAAATTTCAATCAAGTGAAGTTGGGAACTTCTTGTTTTCTATATCTTTTTCGTTTGTCCTTTTTTTCCCCTTCTTTTTCCTTTGTTGATTAAGTGGCTTCTATTTCTTTGATTAATGAATATCAAATTTTCTTGATGATACATTATTGATCATGCGGACTTGAGCTCTAGTTTGTTCTTCTTTGTTATAAGGGCAGGTTGTTGGTGGTGGCAAATGCTGGAGATTGTCGAGCAGTTTTATGTCGCCGTGGAAAAGCAATTGAAATGTCAAGGGATCACAAACCAATCTGCAGCAGAGAGAAGATGCGCATTGAGGCATCTGGTGGATTTGTCTATGATAATTACCTCAATGGGCAACTCAATGTGGCTCGAGCTTTAGGAGACTGGCACATGGAAGGAATGAAAGGAACGGATGGTGGGCCACTGAGTGCAGAGCCTGAGTTGAAGACCGGAATGCTGACAGAGGAAGATGAATTCCTCATCATAGCCTGTGATGGGATCTGGGATGTGTTTACGAGCCAAAATGCTGTGGATTTTGCTCGGCGGAGGCTTCAGGAGCACAATGATCCAGTCATGTGTAGTAAGGATCTTGTTTATGAGGCCTTGAAGAGAAAGAGTGGGGATAATTTAGCTGTAGTTGTGGTTTGCTTCCAACCCCAGCCCCCCCCAAACTTAGTTGCTCCACGCTTGAGAATGCATCGGAGCTTTTCTGCTGAAAATTTGAGAGAGTTGCAAAGCATCTTGGACAGCTTAGGAAATTGAGATGCTTGCGAATACTTTTGTCCTTTTCCTTCTAATTTAATTGTAGTTTTAGACATTAAGAGAATTGAGTTTCAACTGTAACATAAGCAGCGGCAAATTGATAACATGATATGTTGTTCTCTTCGGAATTTGATTCATCTCGTTTAGGCCTTTGCTTAGGTACAATTATTTACCTGCCGTGTGCATCTGGTGTTTTCAATTATAACTTTTGCAGCAACCAAGTACAATGATAGCAATCTGTAAGTTATATTGCTGGCCCTGGAACTGAAATTGGGCCTTGTTTGTTCTGTCGTTTACAACTTAACAGCCTTATGTGTGATGTTAATGTTTCTTGATGGGTTTGGTTACGCAGCCACCGGCTTCTCTTTCCATATTCTAAAACTTTTTCTACATGCTTGCTGCAATTTATGACATGTGATTGGACTGAAGATGCAATTTATGACATTGTTTTGTATATTTTACCATTTACAGGCGAGGTTCCTGAACTTGGAGGATGATGGTGATAAACTGATAATCACATTATTTGAGGTTAATTTCATAACATCTCTGACTGCAGCAATGACAGGTTATTGGGGCGCTGAGATTATATGCACTGGCGAATGTAATCATCGTTTCTAGGACTGCAGGAGAGCCAAATGCATGCTGTACTTAATGTTATGCATGTTATGGCTTTTCTTATCATAAACTGGAGATAATTTACATGGAGTTTCATATCATCACAAACTGAAAAGAGGAACAAGAAGAAAAAGGAAATAAAAAAGCAAAAGCACAAAAAGAACGTACGATAATACTCAAGTGACAAAAATCTTGCATCCGACATTTCTGCTTGGAACCTAGAGGTATTGCATACAACTTTTGTAGTATCTTTCAAACTTAACAAAGCACTTGTGAGACTTAACGAAGGAGGTGATGAGAATGATTATAAATATTTTTCTTTTTACCAATCTGTATAGGGACTATCTATAACATCTTCATCTCTTCTGGAAGTTGAAGGCCTTAATCGAAAAGGCAAAGCAGAATCCAAAGAGCAAAGTAAATCCAACCATAACAATTGCAACTACACCCACAAAGTCATGATCGTATCCGAAGTAATCGCTCACAAAATCTTTCACCTTTTCATCTGAATCTAATTTCTCGTTTATGTCTCCGAATTGTGAAGCAATCAGTCCATACAAGGTCCATGACACAGGAGACACCCAATAGTACCATATCCACCACCCCGGAATCCTCTGTAACAAAACAAGCTTAGTCCTCTTAGTTCAGGTTAAGAGAGAAAGTTTAAAGGAAAGAATGAAGAAAGAATAAACTTATAAATTAGAGCAAATAATCAAGTTAGAGACATTGTTTTTAAATCTAACAAAATTTTAATTTTATTTTGATTGCCTAATTAAGGGGTTGTTAGATGTGGATTTAAAACGCTTTCAAATATGACGATATAACGAATACATTCAAAATATCACCAGTTGAAAAAGTACTGTCAAATGCATATTTCAAAGCATCTAACAATTTATAAGAATGATACTTTTTGTTCTTAGGATTGAATTTGGTTAGGCAACCGAAGAAAACAATAAATTTGTTAAAAAGTCAAATACAAAATTTCCACTGACAATTATTGAATTAACTCTTTGGAGTCTTTCAGTAACTTACCGTTCGTGGAATGACAAACCCCGAAAATAGATTCCACAAGACATAGAAGAAAGAGGCAACTATGGCAGCAATGTTGTGGTCCGGAGTAAGAGCTACAATCATCATCCCATAGAATGTGAAGTACAAAAATGTGAAGTACATGATGAATAGATACCAAAACAACTTGGTCACTGTCCAGTCAAATCCAATCATAGCATAAACTATAAGTCCATATATGATTGTCTGTATGAAAATGTGGGGAAGCTCAATCACAACCTACATAGAAAGATGAGACTTGGTGAGAAATCACTTAATAGCTTTCATACTCCAAACTTGTTTCACTTAAGTTGACTTTTGTAAGAAAACTGAATATACCTGTCCAAAGGCATATGGTAACGCTGAATACATTCCCGCTGCTCTTTCTCTGTAAAAGACTGTTCTCTCAATAGCCACAACTGGCTGCACTGATGTTGCATTTTGTACTCCAATGAAGAGTATAGCGGCATACATGGAGCCCATAGCATTGAAGAGATCCTGTCTGGATTTTCTACAAATGCCAAACATTTTAGGAGAATTAGGGACAAATGATCATGAAACATTTTTTTACTTGAAATGGGTCGCAAATTGCATAACTTCTGATCATACCTTTGGGAGCCAATATCCCAGAAAATTGTGCCAAACATCAAAGCTATGAAAGTTGTGAAAAGAAGTCGCACTGCAGTGTATGGGGGGTTTCGCCAATATGACAAATGCTGTTTCCACAGGCAAGCCATGCATTGGGTGAAGAAAGACTGTGAGTATCTGGTTCCAAAGTAAAGATCTTTTATACCTGTTGAAGGTTTACTTAATTCCTCGATCAACTCTTTGTTTCTCCTGCATTACACGTGACAGACCACTGATAAACCAAAGAGTTTTGAAAACTTTGATATCTTCCTTTCCATTTTAAGCCACTAGATACTCAGTCTTAGGGCCTAGTTAGCCAGTTATCCAAACCTGTATAATTCTGAGTTTCTGTACACATCAGTGAAGTTGATTCCAAGAGCTGCTTCTTGTGCTGCTGATGTAACCTCTAACATCCAAGTTGCAGGATTATAACCATCTCTAATCTTAGGTACTCCATCAATTTCCTGGATGAATATAATCACCATATATGTTACTAGTTATATACTTGATCAAAATGAAAAACTTCACTTGCATAATATAAGTTTTATCCCACCTCAAAGTACTGGATCAAATGCAAAGAATGACGGCCTAATGGACCAACATATATCTCTTCACCTCCCCGTTTCAGTAGGAGTAGCTGCAATGAAACACATGTAGAAGTTTCTAATTTTTTGCAGCGAAAAGTTAACCAAAACGGAGCTTTAATTCATTAACATTGCAGAGGATAGCTCACCTCATCAAAAGAGTCAAATATGTCAATGCTTGGCTGGTGGATAGTGCAAACTACAGTTCGCCCTGTGTCCACTGTGTTCCTCACTGTTCTCATTACTATGGCTGCAGCCCTGGCATCAAGGCCAGAAGTTGGCTCATCCATGAAAATTATAGACGGGTTGGCAACCAGCTCGACTGCAATTGTCAACCTCTTTCTCTGCTCGGTTGATAGGCCATTCACACCAGGGAGTCCAACGAGCGCCTCCCTTATTGGGTTGAGTTCCACAAGCTCCATTACTTCCTCAATGAACATCTACAGCTCATCAATTAAAAGGCTTGTCAACAATCTCATACTCTGGAAGAGTATCAAAACCTACTAATTAATGTAATAAAAAAAAAAACTTTAGTTATTTGTTTGGAGAAGAGTGATTTAAACAAAACAGAAAAAAATTTTATGGCTCTATTAAATATTAGGTTTGAGTGTTGAATTTGGTGGTTGTTCTCTCGTATTTTTGTATGTCTATGTTCTAGTGGATTATCTTGGATTTAATAATACCTGTCTGGTATCAGAATCAACCTCCACGGGTAACCGAAGCCAGGCAGAATAAACCAAGGACTCGTAGACTGTAACATGAGGAGAGTGGATATCTGTTTGCTCACAATATCCTGATATGCGAGCAAATGTTTCTTGCTTTTTTGGGTACCCAGATATTGTGATGTTACCGGTGATGTATCCACCTGTTTTCCTTCCAGCTAACACATCCATTAGAGTGGTCTTGCCTGCACCACTAATACCCATTAGAGCTGTGAGGACTCCTGGCCTAAAAGCACCAGTCACACCCTTCAGAAGTTCCAGCCGATCCTCAGGGATTCCTTGTGCTTTCATTTCCTGTAAGCGTATGGAAAAGTTAGTAACAGCATAATAAACGACTTGAAAATGCTAAACATCATTAAGAATAAACTAATCATGCATTTATATTATGAATCATGATCATGATAGTAGTACTTGTGCATTTTCAGTGAAATATATTTTATAATTAAGATCAATAATTGAAAATCTTCTTAGCTTATAGTTTCTCATATTTGAAACTTGGGAGTACCTGTGGCATGTCTACTGCATATCTGATTTCGTCGAAAGTTATAGAATGAGGTTCAAAAGGGAGAATCATTCCCCTCCTTCTGTTCTGATCTGCTCCATTAAAGCTTCCCACTCTTGCGGACAGAGTCCTGGATGATAAACTTCTACGATTCTCATATCCTCTTTCTGCATTGTTAACGCATGTCTTAATCAATGTTATTCTTTACATATCACAACAAGGTCGGAATAGAAACATAAATCTCTCAGCTCAGTGACTCACCAGAAGAGCCTTTTTCTCTCGATGATAGCTCCACAGGCTCCCCTGGTTTGGTAGCAATTTTCTCAGCCAAGGCCTCCTTGGATAGTATTGCTTGAGGCTTCCCAAATGCTGCAAATTATTCTGATTATCAGAATATTGACTTAAGTTTCAGAACTCAAAAATGTAAGAAGAGGGCACTTACGATCGAGATACTGCAGAGCCAATGTGAAAAGGAAGTTGAATAGAAAGACATATCCAATCGAAGCACCAACTCCAATCCAATACCAATATGCATCTGGAAAAAGGCCCCGAGACTTCAAGACTGAAACTCCTAACGATTCTGTTGAATTGGAAGGAACCTGTAACACAAAAGTTTTGAGAAAGTAATATTATACTAGCTACCATTTATCAAGTTTCTGAAAATATTTCACTTACATTTCAATTTTCTTTATTCTAAGAAAAATGACACTTACATGACTCCAGCTCTTCCCAAGAAATTCATTCACAGCTATGGCATTTTGTCCATACATCATTGGCGAGATCCAATAGCCCCACAACCACCATTTCTTTACATCAACTGATGCAAATTAACAGAGTTTCTAACGTTAGGAGTTTGAAGAAAATGGAAACTTTAAGATATAGGTTGAAGAGTGTTACTAATTCACCTCTTGATAAGATAAATCCGCCCATAACAAGGACTGTCACCAAAGCAAATGAACCAAACGTGTTTGCAACAATTATATTCCTTCCCAGTGCCCCCATAAGTCTGAACAGTCCAGACGCCATCTGGTTGATGCATAGGAGGAGAAAGTATTGCTTGAACAACCTGTCAATTTAGAGATTTTAATTTCTTCAAATTTTGAAAACTGAAAAACTGGAGAGACTTTTTATTTTAAACATGGTTTATTCCTTCTACTCACCTTCCAACATTTGGATCAAAGCCTATAACGTAGTAAGTCATAAACACCCAAACGCCAACTTCAACCAACGTGATTGGGATCTTCAGGACCCAAGTAGGTAGAGAATATGCCCATGAAGGATAGAAGAGAAGGTCCCTTTGCTTGTAAAAGACAGGAAGTTTCATGATTGTCATGGCAAGCTCTGAGAATCCATTGAACATGATCATGATCATAGTAAAGAAAAGAGCACCCAGATATATGCCACCATCCGTTACTGTATCCCGGTGCATCTCAGTTCGTAGAAATAAGGTCATTGTCACAAAAGCCGAAAGAAAAAGCTGAAAAATATGAAACTAGAAGTGAATTCTGTTGCATCTTTCTGGCAAGGCAGTGATTAAGACCGAATATAAAATGCACTGGAGGCTTAAATATTAACGCTGAGTCTACATTTACAAAAACATTTAGGGAAGCAATAATTTAATATAGTATCAGAGTTGACCTAATGGTGCAAGTTCAAATCCTACTTAAATGGTAATTTAACACCAATACTACTGACCTGGGTCATTTTGAAAATGTAGACAAATGAGTTTCTCTTCATAAGCAAATATTCTCTTGCGATGCATGCTTTCAACAGTTCCTTCTTGCTAACACCATACTTCTCTTTTGTTAAAGCAGCTGGGTGGCTTTTGGACTTGTCGAAAGGAGTAGCAAGCTCATCACCTAGTTTTCGACCAATGTGAAATGACTTAAAAGCTTCAGCAAATTCGTGGGCGGTAACAAAGCTATAAGGCTCATCGTTGGCAGCCCAGTACTGCTCTTGATCTTTCCTTGAAGTCACCTATTACAACCCGACCAGGAAAAAAGGTGACATAAATTTCCATTTTGATCTAAACATTAGGTATTCAGAAACACTTGTGACAGAGTTTAGAATTAGTACTTCTTGTAAGAAGTCTGCGACTCCTTTCCTCTCAGGACACCTGAAGCCCATATTTTCAAAGAATTCTAGCACATTTTCACGAGGACCTTGATACACAATTTGCCCGTCTGAGAGAAGAATTATGTCATCGAATAGGTCGTATGTTTCTGGTGCTGGTTGGAGAAGAGAGATGAGAGCAGTTCCATTGAGAATATGTATATATTGTCTCAGTGAGTTCACTATTTGGTATGTTGTTGAACTGTCCAAACCAGTTGAAATCTCGTCCATGAAAAGTGCTCTTGACGGTCCAACCAGCATCTCCCCTATACAATAAAGACCAAAAAAAGGAAACTTGAGAGGGTCCAAGCTGATTTTAGATTATGACTACAGTCAGTTTTATTATGATTTACCTGTTGTGAGACGCTTCTTTTGTCCTCCTGAGATGCCTCTTAGCATTTCATTCCCGACCATGGTATCAGCACACACCTCAAGCCCCAAAATCTGCAAAATTATTAGAACAAAAAAGGTGATGATATTGATTCAAATTGCCCGTGTATTTGCTTGTAAAATATAGGCTTAGATCAGATGGATTGTGAGTCTGAACCTTGATAACATAATCAGTGACAACATTTGGCTCCTGCCCTTCTAGTGATGCTGCCTGCGAAATTGGTCAGTGCTTACTGTTAATTTTTAGTAAAAAAAAATTCAACTCCTGTTAATTGAAGAGTTTTACTAGATGTTATCTCACCTTCATGTAAAGATCAATATCAGGATCTGGCTTGATATTTGCAGCCTTTTCTCTTCTTGACAATTCTGCCAACATCTCTGCAAATTGTCCGAAATGAAAACAGATGTAATTTAAACTCAGAATCCTTGGTTACTCTTTATCTAGGAGCAAGCACAATTGGCCAAATTTCACTGACCATAACGGGGTCCGACCCCTTGACATCTTGCTGAGAAAGCCAGTGTTTCTCTCACGGTCATTTCTCCTATATGGAGATCATATTGACTTATATAAGCAGATGTCCTCTGAGGTACAAACTCTTCCATGCCATGTCCATTATATGTAACTCTCCCTGAAATCTGAAATTTTCATAATTACCAATATTATATAACAAGATATAATCGAAGATCAAAAGAAAGAAAGAAGTAGATGAGTAGAATTAGCTTTGCTTACTTTCAAATCTTTTCCAAGTTTTCCAGCCAAAGCCAATAGTAACGTCGTCTTTCCAGAGCTTGGAGGGCCTAAAAGTAATGTCATCCTGCAAATTGGAACCAAGTAAGCAAGAATGATTATTATTATTATTTATTCTTTTTGAAATTTTTTGTTCGTATGTTTCAAAGAATGTTGTTGTTTACCTTCGAGGTTTGATGATCCCACTAACATCATGAAGAATTGGTAACGGTTGCTTCCTACTGGGAAGAATGTGAAGATGATTCAAGAACCCCTGCACATAGAAACAGATCTCCAGTTGAAATCACAATTTCACGAGTGAAAGCTGAAGAAATAGCTAGCACAAAATAGAGATGTGAATAGAATTAGAAGATCTTAAAATATGAAATACCTCCAACATATTAACACAAAAATTGAAGATGGTAGGTAAAGCTCTACTTCCTATATGAGCCTCTGCCTCAACATTTAAATGATCAAACCGGACTTCAATGGTAGGAATATCAATGCCAACTCTGCGTTTCAACGCAACTGCATCATTAAAATCATCCAAAAACACGAAGTAATGCAAAAATCTTAGAACTTACTATCAGCTGTGATTGTACTCACCTATCAATGCGTTCCTTGAGCTTCAACAAGAACTTCTCATTGTCTTCTTCTGCAATCTTCACTAGCCTCTCTAGCAGATTTCTCCTCTCGATCAAACCAAGATTCTTGATATCAATCTCTCTTGCTTCGCCTTCATCTTCAGTGAGTATACCTCTCCTCATACGTAAATACGTTGGCAGCTTCTCGAGAGCTGCCCATTTCAAAGCTTCTTCGTCATCATCTGCTTCCCGAGAAGACCTCGAGAAGACTTCCCTGGTGCTGTTCCTCCATATACCAGAACTGCTCAAACGTGCACTACTTATTCGAAATGAACCTCCAGCCTCCATTTGCACAAGCAGCACAACCCTTAAACTGATGCTATGCAATTCAGCGCTCTATCCATTATATAACTAACAACACAAAGAAAAAATTTCTGTAACTTGCATTTAAAGAAAATTGAACTCCATGAATTTCTGAACACAACCAGCTTAGTATCTGATTAGAGGTGATATGTCTCTTTTTCTATTTGAGTTTTTTTCGAATGGGCAGAGAAAATACAGCAATGTCTGTGTCTTTCTCTGTCCCTTCAAAGGGAAGAAGACCAATGGAGGATTTTGATTTTGTTTTGAGAGGTCTGATATGAGAAGAGAATGTATATATAAAACTATTTATATATGAGAATACTAATAAAAACTACAAAGGGTCAACTTCTTTGCACTAAAAAATCAAACTGGTATTGATGTAAGTGCACATATCATCATATAATACAGTCAAAAAAGCAGGTGAAGGTGGAGGTGAAGGCCATCAACACAAGGCTATCAAGAAGTTGATGTGATAGCATATATAGAGGAATGTCAAGAGTGTATATAAAAAGCAGTCCTTGAAAATCATTACAAATTAATAATGGAAAACGAAGCAGTCAGATATGAAGCAGTAGCTTGCATATATATATATACATTTTCATTTTTTCACCTGAGTTTGTTTAATTTTAACAATTTCAAATTTAAATTTATATATCATTAATTGATCTTTAGGTAACATGAAAAAACATATTGAATTCGCTATTGCCATGAATTCCGAACTGTCCAAGATCCTCCCTGCAATGCTGCAACTAGCTGCCGACTTAATATTTTTATCATTTATAAGATAATCAAATGAATAAAGAAAGTGAAAGATTCTGTTGATAGTTCAAGAAATGAATGATAACTGCAATAATAATAATATATATGTTTACGCTACAAATTAAGAAGTGTTTCTTCCACCGCACAAAATGATAGTCACATATATATATATACAGATGCTTCATTAATGCAAATAATCCCGACGAGTGTACAGATACAGTCTTGAATTATATATATATATATATATATATATATATATATATATGTAAATTAGATGGGAGTTTCTGTGTCTAGGGTCATCGTTTGAAGCTGGAGTTGTTCATTTGTTTAAGTTCTCAAGAGTACCTAATATGCAGCAAGCACGTGCAACCGGGTACGATTTGTGCACTTCTAGAAATCAATCCCGGATTTGTGATCCTCATTATATCTTTATTACCTTAATGACTCATTCATCATTACCTAAATCTGCAATCGTCCCTAGACAAAGTCCAGCCAAAACAACTCTTTGCCAGATCAAGATTACCAGAACATTTTAATCTCATAAAAACTTGTTTTTCTTTGTCGTTTTGGGGACACTGAGATTTTCTTCCTCGTTGGACTTGGTGGGCTTTCTTTCTTTCTTTCTTCTCAGAATTCTGAAGAATTATTTTTAGTTGAGATCAAAAGTATAAACATGTACATTATTAAGTTTCGAAAGTCAACTAGCCTTGTGGGTTAAGCAATATCAACGGTTACCATGCATCAATCAGTCATACCAAATCCTGGAAGAGATATTACCTCAAAATGCTATGCATGTGGATTTTCACCTAATAATTTTTTGGCGCGGCCATGAATAGGTAGTAGCAGAATCTCCCAATAGAGAGAGAAAAAAAAAAAACAAATGAGTTTGATTTTGTTTTCTGCTACGTAAGAGATTTTGTTTAGATTGTTTTGGATTGACTTTTCAGAATTATGATAAGAATCACAGAACAAACATGAGAATAATATTTTTATATTGAAAGGTCTTATATATTCGTTTCCTTGTTTTGACTATTGAGTTCTTCAATGCCCTTTGAAGCACGGGATTATGCACTTGAGCAATTTTCTGGTACTTATTTTCTCCGGTTAAAGTAAGATCATTTCGGGACTATTTATCCATTAATCTTGAAAGACTCCTTCAAGCCTATGCAAGATGCCGCTATCGCTTAGAATGATTAAAAAAAGTGAGATCACTTGACTTCCAACGTTAATTAATTTAAGACTCAATCTTTGCTTTCTAACCAAGTTTTATACATGACTGTGGAAGGAATTAGACATCTACCTACTAATTAGGGTCAGTCAAGTCTTCTACACATGACTATGACCAATGAGAATTACCTAAACAATAACCTATCTATGACATTTGCATTAATATATGCATGTAATCCCAAGTCTCAAAGGTGATGATGATGCATATACATATCATCTTGAATTTGCGAATATTTATTCAATATTAATCTTCGTCAAATTTTTCAAATCCGACATGAAAGCCATTTTCGATCCATGGATATCCAAAAATGTCTTCCCATGTGTACGAAATCCCCACAGTCCTGGAGAAGATATATTGTTCCTGAGTCAAAAACTCGTTTTATTATATAATAACATTATTTTATTACTTGCCGCTAAGGTTTAGGGTACATGCACCTTAGTGGGTTGCGTGAACCCAAATTGAACTGTCTGCACCTTCTGTGATCGATCCATCCATTCAACTCATTTTATGTTAACTATACAGTTGCAGAAGAGAAAAGAGAATCGAATGAAATGACCCACATCATCATATTCATATATAATATATTCCACCAATCAAAACCCATCAAGTTAGCATGCATTTGAGATGATCACGTAAACATCTCCCTCTCGAATCTTAATTAATATTATAAAACTGCAGATACTGACATATGAGGTGTTAACGTTTATAGTAAGCTACAAAGAGGAATATGTGTATTTGTTTAATATATCATCTTACAGAAACATTGTTTTGTCACTGATTAGACAAATTCGAATACTTGTTTTATTTTAATTGTAAGCATCGGTGTGGTTGACCATCCACCTATATTATATATTTATTTCGAATTTCTAGAACCCTTCTATATAATTGTTCAACAATAATTAAAATATTCGAATACGAAGACAAGCTTGGAGAGGGTATATGGTTAGCTCAATTCCTAATGCTACCTAGTGGATCTTGTTTAATGAAACAACTCAATTATGTTATTTCTTTCTTCTTTTAACATATGTTGTTTTCGTACAAAGATCATCGGTTGACTTTTTGATACATCACGATGAGTAAAATATTGAATAAAAAGAAAAATCGAGTACCCATTTGAGGTTTATCAAAGATGGAGATTCGTTGAAATGGTTA
Source organism: Bursera palmeri (assembly GCA_026225775.1). Taxonomy (NCBI): domain Eukaryota; kingdom Viridiplantae; phylum Streptophyta; class Magnoliopsida; order Sapindales; family Burseraceae; genus Bursera; species Bursera palmeri. The sequence continues at coordinate 14,056 of JANKKB010030023.1, read as the reverse complement.
GAGCATATCTATGGTAGAGTTCAAACAAAATTGTGGTTAGTATATAGTTCTTAGCTAGTAGTTTGGATATGCTAAACTATATAGCGAGTTGCTTTCAAGATGGCTTCGTTTGTTAATGTGTACAAATAAGTCCTAGTACTAGCACCTTGAATGTTGACAATAATAATAATTAAGTAAAACCATATGGCAAGTTGTGCAAGTCAAATATGCTTCATTTCAATGCTCCAATATTTGATCAACTAAGAGAGAGAGGTCAGTGTGAAAGCGATAGAATTGACATTTTAACTTTGAAATTAACGTGGCGGGGTAAATATTAGACACCCCCAAGGTTTGGTCTAAGTAACAAACTCACCCCTGTTATTCATAAAGTAACATAAAGACCCCCAGAATTGGAAAACATGGGGTCTTGACATATAAAAATAGGGGTCTTAATGTTACTTAAAATATCAAAATGGGGGTGTTTATGTTACTTTATGAATAACAGGGGTGAGAATGTTACTTAGACCAAACCTCGGGGGTGTCTATGTATTTACCCCTTAACGTGGCTTATTTCTAAAATTAGGGAGTTAAAAGTAATCATATTTAAATATAATTTAGATATATGACCATAATAGACATTAACCAAAAGCATTTATTTAATTGTTGGATTGTGGTCTAAATTTAAAAAAGTGATTATTTTTTAAATTATTTTCTTAATTTTAGTTGTTTTTGGGAATATTTTTGGGGTTATGGCCTGATAAAAGCAAAAACAAATAATGATAAGTAAGCTAAATTTGCCACATTAACACCAAAAGGCGTTTGTAGTCCAACGGTTAGGATAATTGCCTTCCAAGCAATAGACCGGGTTCGACTCCCGGCAGACGCAAATTTTGTATATTTTGGAAATGGTTTCTGGAAACGTACAATTTAACATGTACTTTGAGTTGGAGAGGGAGATGAAGTTCATTAACTTGGTAAATTTTTATGTTAGGATTTGAAGGGGACAGACAATCAACTTTGGAATTTGGAAATTCGGATGTGATAGGATATGATTTTAGCTAATTAATGAACTTGTCTGAAGACTTCTATCTGAATGCTACAACCCGCAAAGCTGGCTGATCAAGGCGGTGCCGTATATATGGCGTATCTCTATAAGGTCAATACCTGAATAAATTATTAGCTAGCTGTAGTTCATCATATGTTTAGTTGGCATTGGCACTTGGCACCTTGCTGAATCCGCAAAAATCTTTCTCAAGATCATAAGATAGATCGAAAGAGATCCAAAAATGAAAATTTTAATGAGCGGAAGGCTCCTCTCTCTCTCTCTCTCTCTTTTTTTCTTTAAGTATAATTAAGTTGACAACTCAAAAGTCAAAACCTAGCAGCATGATCCAATCACTCTCTCGAATCTATATGCATATATATATATATATATATATCTCCATCAACTGTAACAATTAATTTATGCTCTGTCAACCTTTCTTCAACACCATTAGAGGTAATGCTTGGTGCTTACGAAATTGTGAAGTTTGAAACCTGTAAGCAGGGAAACCCCAGAAGCCAAGATAAACAAGCAAGGTAAGGATTAAAGAAATTAAATAAATTGCGGGAGTGTAAATTAATGTTCTGCTGCGCTATAGATTTACTGTGCGTCACTATCATAGAATGTTTGTTTTTGCTTAAGCAGACTGTTAGTATAGAGTCAGATGATCATGATCATTAACTGTTGTGCAGAAAATCTAAGTAATACTAAATTAATGAGATGATCAATTTAACATGTATGGTCCAGTTTTGGGCTTAGCTAAACCAACTCATCCTTCATTAAAAACTTCAATGCATGTCTACTCAGAACTATATTATGTATCCAACATATATCTATAAAATCTTGATTAAAGTAATAATCAAGATCATCAACTGTGTCTCCCACTTGAAATTAACAAACAAATTCTGTTAAGCTAGCTAAGTTTTGTTTAACCCCATTAGTAGAGTTGGAGAGAATTGTAGAATTAGCTCATCCTCGCACACTTTAATCGTCTCATCTTCTGGGAAAGTAAGCATAACCAATCTACTCAGTGGACCTTCACTTGGTGGTGATGGAAGGATCAAAATCTGCCCTATTCCAAACACAGGTTCCACATAACAAGAAATCCGACTCGGTGCAAATCCATCTTCAAATACGGCTAAATATGGGTCGACCAAGCCCTCTAAGCTAGCACAAATAAGATCACAACCGTTCATCAAAGGAGGAGATTGGACATTGTTATGCTCCAGCCACTCGATCAAATCCATGATACCCTCATTGTCCATTTTTGTCACCACTTCTCTAATAGCCTTAGCAGCTCCTGATAATGAATTTTTATCCAATGATTCTGCTTGAACCTTGTTGTATACCATGCAGTTTCCAAAGAACGCTTTGTCTAAGCCTAATATTTTTCTCATATCTAAGCATATGGACATGTCTACGAGCCCTTCCTTCATTGCTTTCACCTTGCTTACACAAATCCAAAAGAGCGCTGCCAGTGCCTCGAAGGGTGCTGGGATTTGAGCCATGGCCATGCAGGCTCGGACCATGGGGTCCGTGAATGCTAGAGTAACGGTCGCATGCTTGGCGTCGGAGGATGAAATTGATCTTTCGATCGAGGATTTGTAATGGCTGATTAAAGCAATATTGGGCTTGTGGTTTGGATTCATGTTCCCAAGTCTTCGTGGTGGCAAGGGATGGACAAATGGTGGGCTAAGCATGATTTGGGTTAGGGTTGTGTCAGCCCATGCCTTGATAAACATTGTAGCACACGTGGGGTCAGCAAGGAGGTGAAAGCAGCTCAGGCCGATCGCTAGTCCACCTTGTTCAAATTCATTCAGCTGCAGTTGAATCATTTCTTCGATAAATATAATGCAATATCATTTTAAGGATTCTCTATCGAACTAATATTTCGTTTTCATTTTCAAAAGTCATTACGAAATGCATATTCTTCATTTAAAATTACAGTTGTCAAATAAATTCATTTTTCATATTATTCAAGAAATAAGAATGAGATTTCAGAGCTTCATGCAATGCAAGTCACGTAATAAATTACCTGAACATAAAAGGTAGACCAAAAGTAGGGTTTATGATACATATCCTCCCAATGAACAAGCTGAAGCTCCTTCTCTCTGTCAACCTTGCTTAGCCATTCCTCCATACTTCCACCAACCCGACCCTCCACCATTCTCACTCCCGCATCATTACACTTGATCATCCATTGCCCTTGATGGTTCTTCTGCAAGCGTCCGGTGAGTATGGGGAAATGTGTAAGCACTTCCGATATAGACTCTCTAAGCTTCTTGCTTAGCTCTCCAGGTTTCCTACCTTCTCTGGAAGGGTAATAGTAAACCATCCTCAAGTGGTTTCTCTCCATAAGGCGGTCAAGAACCGATAACTGGTAGAACTTTCCGGGCTGTACTGCTTCGCTGCTGACCACAGTTCGTTTGCTTGCGTAGGTGACCTCCTGCGACGCCATTGCCAGGATATTGAAGGGACTGAACTGTTGGCTCTTGGTTTCGTTGTGCTAATTTTTGTGTTTATTTTTTTCTCTTCAACAATACGCTTTTCTTAAAAAGAAGAAAGAAATTCAGGCGCGGATGGGATCATGGAGATGTTGCCTCAATGTTATCGGACAAAACAACTCATCTATAGGGGGAAATGCTAGTCACATGATCCTTCAAAAGTTCAAATTGTTGCCTTAATTACTGAAACAATTATATCACCTCAGTATAATGACGTAATATATGTGCCTCACTCAAATATAAACTAAAACTTGAAACTAAAACTAATAAAGATTTTCGGATGAGTCTATTTTCTAATTTTTAGGTTGAAACTTATATTTAATAATTAGTATAATAGTGTAGTATATTTGTCTTCTAAAATGTCTAGACAGAAAAAAGATTTTTTTTTTTTTAAGTACTGATTTAATAGATATTCGCCAAAAGAATATAATATGTATGTGAATAAGAATAACATATCCTAAAATAAATAAAAAATACAAATACAAATAGGAATACGACAGCGTTCTACTCGAATCTCCTTTCAGAAAACACCAAACGTTCACGCGCGAATAGCACGTGTTGTGTCTCACTTCCCTCTCTTTCGATCGCACGCTCTCCTCTCTCCCTCTCTCTCTCTCTCTCGCCATATTATCAGATCAGATTCATCACAGCGGAAGCGAGACGAAAACAAAACAACAATGGCAGGGTCCACGATGGTGGGAGATCCAAGCTCATGGTCTAGCGCTCTCGTCAAGATATCACCGTACACCTACTCCGCCGTCGGAATCGCCATCTCCATCGGCGTCTCTGTCCTCGGTGCCGCCTGGTACTCTCAATTTCTCTGTTATATCCTCTTAATACGCAATTTATTCATTCATATGTTGATTTTTATATGTTTATTCTTGCTAGGGGGATCTATATTACAGGAAGCAGTTTGATCGGTGCTGCAATCAAGGCTCCACGTATCACTTCCAAGAATTTAATCAGGTTTTTTGATTTTATTTAAACCCTACTTTCTATCATATCATTTTTAATTGGGGAAAGTTTATATATATATATTTTTTATTTATTTATGTGGCTCTGATACCTTTACGATCCATTAATAGTTTCTGCAATTCAATGCAATTGTGGGTTTTGTTTTTCAATTTCTGTACCTGCTTAATATCGTTACTAAATGCAATCATGTATTGATTAACTGCAGAGAATTGTGGGTTCTTGTTTTATATAAACAATAAATTCAAAGTGTATAAAATTTGCGACTTTACAAGCTTATTTAAAACAAGGAAATAACATGGGCAAAGGAGTAGTTATAGTTTGCGGGTCAATTGGACTAGAACAGGAGTTTGTGAGCTTTGAATTGTATTTTGTGTCTTCCATAACAAGAGTGGCCGGGGAGGTAGCATCCAGAGTTTAGGTGATAGCAGCTCCACTTGTGAATGACTAATTTTTAATGCTACGGCACTTTTCATTCAGTCAACAAAATTTAAAATCCTGGTGAGTCTTTTTGAGAAATAAGAGGAAGTTGATAAGATAGTGTGGAAAGATTTGAACCTCATGTATATATATGAGGTATACTTGTTATAACAGTTTGGGATTGCTCTGTATGTTTTATGTCCTTATCGACCACCTTAAGAAGAGTACTTGTGGTAAAATTTCTTTGATTGAAAGGGAGAATTTGGAGATTTGATTTTAACACTCAACATTATCTTATGGCAGTTTAGCAGAGTATCCTTTTTTAACCATATCTTATAACAGTTTAGCAGAGTATCCTTTTTTAACTATCTTTCTTTACCTTTCCTTTTCCTTTTAATTGTCATCATCCTTGCGGAATTGCTGATCGTTAATTATGGACTATAACCGTGTAATGCATTGAAATAATGATTTGTCTTTTTTAAATCTTGTGCTTTTCAGTGTGATTTTTTGTGAAGCAGTTGCTATCTATGGTGTTATCGTCGCAATTATTTTACAAACCAAGTTAGAAAGTGTTCCAGCATCAAAAATATATGAACCAGAATCACTTAGAGCTGGATATGCCATCTTTGCCTCTGGGATCATTGTTGGCTTTGCTAACCTTGTCTGCGGGTTTGTCTCTTCGTCTCCTTTTTGGATCTTTCTGTGAAGTGTTGCTGATGAGCATTGAACTAGTGACCTTTCTTGCTTTTTATGATATGTGGTGTATTTTATTATGTCTCTTTTGCAACAGGTTATGTGTAGGAATAATTGGAAGCAGCTGTGCATTATCTGATGCCCAGAACTCCTCACTTTTTGTGAAGATTCTTGTGATTGAGATATTCGGTAGTGCCCTTGGTTTGTTTGGAGTGATTGTTGGAATAATAATGTCAGCTCAAGCAACATGGCCTTCCAAATAAGTGTAATGTGGTGGTTTTACTAGAATGTGATAGTTGAACTCTGAGAGAGTGCACTCCATTTTGTGTGCTGCAAACAAACTTTTGTCTTGTTGCTTTAAATTGTTACTAATAGAAATGTAAAAACTGCTGTGAGAAGTTATGTTCCTTCTTTTCCTACTTAGGTTGTATTTGTTTCACCAATAGGAGAATAAATGGTGCTTATATATTGTCATAGTTCCCCGTTATATCAGTTACTTTTATGCTAAATTACTAGTAGAAGGCCTTTTGGTCACGTTTGTGCACTGCCTGTTGGATATACATACATTTGTGGAGAAAGGGAAAGAAAGTAGAATAAAAATGTAGAGCCAGAAAGGTATAAAGAGAGAGTGTTGTCTTGAAAATTAAGTGGACCGACACATTGAATTAGGTAATGGAAGGAACTTCATCAACAAGAGGCACATTTTTCTGTTGGATGGTCTGACACTCCTCTGGAGTTGCTGTCTTTGGATCAAAAGGATCTCTACCAGGAAGAGTTAACCCTTGTTTCATTTGACCCATTAGCCGCGAATATAGTACTTGTTTAGAAGTGACAGTCTAATGCACTGATAGTTTTCGAGAGCTGAATGTAAATTTTCGGGCTTCCACTTCTCAAGACATTTCCCTGATACTGCTGCATCTAATATTGCCACGTTTGCGCTTCTTCACAGTGATGAGTGATGGGGTATGCAGCATCTCCAATTAAAACCACTTTGTCCCAAGAGATTTGTTCCAAAGGATCACAATCATATATAACATTAATGAAAGACTCCTTTGTTTCTTTGGCGACTCTTGCGAACTCAGGAACCCAAACCTTCTCTGCTTCTTGGAGCATGATGCTGATCATATTATGGTCTACTTTTGCAGTAACCGAATCTCCCTGAAAATTTTCCAATGTTTATTGGTAAGCATTAATTGGGTTGTATTAGTCGTTGTCTCCTCGAACTTGAGTTGAATAATGAAAATAAGCAATCACCTTGAGTCGCGGCTCAGGTTGATTGACAAACAAAATTCAATTGAGCCTCTTACATGTAGGCTGACTAAGCAAGCGGTGAGTTCAAACCTAAGTTCATTTACAAGCATTTGCCAAGATCCGGATAGGCCTTCCGGATGCCTATGATGGTTTCTGAGTTCTCGATTCCTGAAAATTCAAGTACTCCTCTCCAGGCACAGTAACCTGAATACCTAAAGGAGATATAAAAATCATGATCAAACCATTTTGAGAAAAGAAGAGATAATTAAAATGCGCTTAATTATTTTGTTAGTAAACCTCAATTTAGTGTCAGGTAGAATACTCTGGCGCCTGGATAAGGGGCTTCCATCTGCTGCAATGAGCAAATCTCCTACTATTTCGATTATCTGATCAGTTTGAATAACTTTAGCCATAACCTTAACAGAGATTTTGTCCAGAAAGAAAGGTATTGGCGACCCCAAAAAAAAAATCCTCGTGGCAATGAAATGCATAGGAGGCCATGGAGATAGCCCAGTCTAAAGTTCTTAAATTCATGTTCTCATCTCTAGTTGCAATCCAGCTAACCTTCCTATCCGTTGCTTGGTTCTGTGAAGAATGAAAGAAACAAAATAATAATTGTTGCCGTTCACGGTTCAATAAGGGGTGGAATTTATCCCACATCGGCTTATACCATACTACAACAAAATTTCATCTAATTGGGGCAATGTTGCAATCAAGGATGCCCCTGCTATGCTCCCTCGCACCACAACTTCCCGACCTGCTAAAATGAGAGCTTTTGCAGACGATGCCCCTTCTATGCTCCCTCGCACTCTTATATCCTTGGCCTGCTGCTTTTTCTTCATTGCCAACTCTCTTTCATCTCTCAAAACACACATCATAGCCACGCAAACACTTCATACGTAAATAATGCCTACAACTATGATATTAAATATCAATGCACGCGGGCTAATGTCAGATTATCAAATATGTGACGCAGGTGCCAAGACAAATTCGAGTGAGTATGGTAGGTTTCGGTAGCACGCAAGTCAGCGGGTCTCTCGTCTATGGAAGGGCCAGCACCTACGCCCGATTCCTTTTTGAATTTTTTTGTTTGATTGAATCAAGTAATATTTAAGAAACTTGTGGCAAGTGTACAATTCAGTAGTGTATATGCACGAAACTAAACTACTGCATATGCCTGGCCAAGCTCGTGCGTAATTTGGTGAAATTATTAACGCAAGCCAAGTCCCACTATACTTTCGATGATGTATCTCAGCTAAAAAATAAACAGTTGAGGTAGGCTCAGTGCTCTGTTAGAAATCAACAGTTCGATATAATAAAGTTTTATTATATTATTATATTCAAGAATCAAGACACTATAGACAAGCACTCACGCTTATCTTCTAAACGAGGCAACACTATTTTATTACACATCACACGTCACTTGCACTCTTTCACCTTTTTACTTTTAACACTGATGTGACACACATATTAATTGTGTTAAGTTGTCTGAAATTAAGTTGAACGAAACATGAAATCAAGTGATAGAGGAACATCAGCAAAAAAGGGCACGTTTCTTTGCCGAAGGTCTTGGCAGTCCTCTGGAATTGCTGTCTTTGGATCAAAAGGCTCCCTACCAGGAAGAGGTACGCCTTGTTTGATTCGACCCACTTTCCGCGAGTTTAGGACTTGCATGGACGTCACAGGTAGCCTAATAGATTGATATTCTTCAAGAGCTGAATGTAGATTTTCAGTCTCTCGCTTCTCAAGCCATTTACCTAGTACTGCTGCATCTAGTATTGAGGTGTTTGTGCTTCTTCCACAGTGAGGAGTTACAGGGTGAGCAGCCTCTCCAATTAACACCACTTTGTCCCAAATGACTTGTTTCAAAGGATCACAATCATATATTACATTGATGAAAGGCCCCTTTGTTTCCTTGATGATTCTTACGAACTCCGGAAGCCATACCTTTTTTGCTTCTTACTGCATTTTCCTGATCATTTCACTTGTTCCTTTAATGGTAACTGAACTTCCCTGAAATGATTTGACAATGAATATTTATCAGCATTGGTTGGTTTAAAACTCATTTTCTGGGTAGATGAAGCTCCAAGGTTTCATATCACCAAAAACATTTGAACTTTAGTTTCTATCAGCTAAGCTAGCATATGTGATTAATATTTAACTTTTAATGCGCTCTCTCCAGTACTTGGACATGGATTGGTCCCCTATAGAAGGATTCCAACCTATCACTATTAAGTCAATATGACACTCCACTTAAAGTTTTAAGTTTGTAGACGTGTGTTGAGCATTAATATTTAACCCTTATAGTTACACATCATCCTGAAACAAGATCATTTACAAAAATAAGATATAGAAAAGATGGGATGAAAGCAGGTAATCACCTTAAGCTCAGGCTCAGGTTGATTGATATACCAAATCCAATTGAGTCTCTTGTACATTAGCTCATTAAAAATGCTGTGAGTTCCAGGACCTAAGTCCATGTACAAGCATTTCCCAAGATCAGGATATGCTTTCCGGATGTCCATAATGAGTTCTGAACTCTCATTTCCTGAAAAATCAAGAATTCCTCTCCAGGCACATTACCCTGGATACCTATCAAATCAAAAACATTGAAAACACATAAACCACATATCTTAAGTATAAAGAAGGAAAAAAAAAAAAAAATGAAAAGGAAACATGTTTCCGTTTTATAAGTTTAAAGACCTCAGTTTTGTATCAGGAAGCAAACTGTGGCGAATGGATGAGCGGCTACCATCGGCTGCAACGAGCAGATCTCCAGTAATTTCGATGATTTCATCAGTTTGAAGAGCCTTGGCCTTGACTTTAACAGAGGTTTTGTCTTGGGAAATGCAGAAAGAGAGGTACTGGTGACCCCAAAGAAATATTTCCCTTGGCAATTCATTCTACAGGAGGCCATGAAGGTCGGTCCAATGTACAACACTGAAATTCAAATCCTCGTCTCTGTTAGGTATTAAACTGTTGGGAAAAACCTCAATATAACAACACTTGGCAAACAACGACGCCAACGCAGCGGAAACAATTTTTCCCAATTCAACAACAATCAAAGGACAAACTATCAACCATCTTCAACAAAATTCCAGCAAAGATTATAGCCCAAAAATTGCCAATAACACAAGTAAATCAACCACGAACACACGATTTTTAACGTGGAAAACCCCTCCAAATCAAAGGGTAAAAACCACGGGGCCTATAAGACCCGATAAAATG
>JANKKB010030022.1:5170-40876 GCA_026225775.1 Bursera palmeri | reverse complement strand
CCCATGTCATACTGCACACCCATTTATTTGTATGTTTCTGAATTCAGGTACAAGAATGAACCATATGAGTACAAAATTTTAGAATAAAAATGCGTAGTTTCCAAACCATTATTGAACTTGGTGGTTGGACGTTAGTCACGGAAAGATAGTGATAGAAACAGCACAGCGCAACATATCAGTTTTAACTTTTACATCGTTGATATATTTGAGGACTCTTTTTGGATGGAATTGGAWGGAATTGGAAGCCTATCACTATCACTTGCCTTGTTGATATCTATCTATCTATGATTTGATCTTTTACCCAATTCGTTAAATTAAGTTAACTAATAACACGTAATGCATAAGTCATCCACCATTTAAGGAGCCGCGAGGCAGAGTAATAGATGATTAATCAAGAGTCTTGATTGCTACAATTATTGCAGGACGTTTTACTATTTCAATACCCTAATAAAACCATGTTGCATGATTCACCAAACTGTGGGACTCACTCATTGATTAAGGTTCAAATCTACATTGAACATATGAAAGTGATTTCCTACTTGTGACATACCTGTATTTACATTATTGTAGTTATAAACAGTGGTCCAATTTTTTTTTTTTTTATTCTTTGTTTTAAGAAAAATTGAAATTCTTATACGTACAATAATGATAACATTATTAATCTAATATTAGATGTATTGATGAAGAAACCATTTACTCTCATTAACTATGAGTACTTAACGGTGACAATGGCACATGTATTGACTATTTCTTAGATTACATCTAACATAATGTTTCCTTAGCTTCTCCGGAAATCAAAACCAACATCGGTTGCAGACATTAAGTAATGTACTTGCAACCTTCCAACAAGACATTTGGCAGAGTTTCAGCAACTATTGGTTCTGTATTTCTATACCATCACTAGAGTCAACAACATATAACCAAATCCCCATTAATATTTACTCTTATTTTATTCAATTTTTTTGTTTAATTAACTGCTCCCTATAGGACTCTCTTCTCCATATTTATCTGCATAATCTTATAAAATAATCACAAAAGAGTTAATCAACTTATCTTCTTCATAGCCTCTCTCTTTTTTATCTTCTTGTTTGAATGAAATGTTATTTTTTCACCGCGGACTGGTGTATGTTGATATGATAAAATGTATATTTTGATTAATATGTGAAACCAAAATCAGCATCTGCGCTGGGTTGGTAATGGGTTTGCTGGATTCCTTGCTGGGGAGAGATGGCAGAAAGTTTATAAAACGCAAAGACAGTGATGCAGGAGAAGCAGGTTCTTTTTTCTTTTTCAATGGAACATTGAGCTAGCTACATTGTTATCTACTCAGTTGCATATATGATGAGTTTCATTGTTTTCATATTATCTTTTCTGCAATGTGCATGTTCTCAGTTTCTTGGACTTTCGTTTTCTCATTTGAGATAGTCTCACATAAAATGGTATTATGCAATGTTGTGGGTTCTGTGTTTTTTATTTTTTTGTTTCTTGGATATGATTCTCGTTTTCTTAAACTGCTCTTAACGTTAATTTGCACCGCTCTGTTGATTCTTCTTTTTAATGAACTTTATCACATAAGGAGTTTCTTCTGATTCTCAACATATGGTTCAACGAAACAAGGGATAATTTTCCTTCTGCTAAATTGTTTCAGAGGTTGTTCATTTTCATATTTGCCAGCATAGCTGGTTGCCCTTTTTCCAGATCACAGATCTTATTAATTATTCTGCAACATGGTTGAAACTGTAATATTCATTCAGTTGCTTAACAAAGCATTTATGATTTTTTATTGAATTTATTACATTTTTTTATTGAATTTAATAAAATTTTTATGATCAGGTAGAGCACTGGAGGAAATCAGAGGAACTCTATACAATGACCTTCGAACTTCGGAGGGAGCCAAGCGCCAACAGAAAAGATTTTGTGGACCGGTGGTGGCAATGACCTTCAATTTCATGGTCTCTGTGGGAATTATTCTAACAAACAAACTTGTCAGTTCCTTTTCCTTTTCTCTCGAGCATTGTAGTTTGTTCATCTCAGCAATTCTGCAGCTTGCATAGATTTAAGATTCCTAATGTGCTAGTGACCAAAATGTTTTCTCTCACATTTTCGTTTTATGTGCAGTCTTAACATGCATTTAACAGTATATATTCACCCTTTAAAGATTGTGTCAAAATAATTTTTATTATGAAATTAATTAATCTTTTAAGTATTAACGTACGTCCTTAAAATATATGTTAAAACTACCCTAATTATATATATATATATATATTCAGCTAGAACAATCTCTTATTCGGTTACATTTTTGCTTACAGGTGATGGGAAGAGTTGGGTTTAACTACCCAATCTTTCTTACCCTAATTCACTACACTGTAGCATGGGTGCTGCTTGCCATTTTCAAGGCATTGTCACTACTACCAGTCTCCCCTCCCTCTAAAACTACTCCTTTCTCATCTATCTTTGCTCTGGGTGTTGTCATGTCTTTTGCCACTGGCTTGGCCAACACTAGCCTAAAGCATAACAGGTTTGTGATTTAGGATTTAACTTTTGTAATATAGCGACTTGTCAGATTGCCAAGTTCCCTCACTCTTCATGTGAATTTGTGCAGTAGCAAGTTGTCAGTTGTCACTTTATCAAGTTTCCTCACAATTCATGTGATTTCTTTACAGTATTGGTTTCTACCAGATGACAAAAATTGCTGTCACTCCTACTATTGTTTTGGCAGAATTTATCCTCTTTAGCAAAACCATTTCTTATCATAAGGTCAGTTAGCTTCTCGCTTTCCTCCATTTTCTTCCCTTCAACTATTGCTTAAAGATCCGGAAACTTAAATTAAAATGATAGATTTAAATATATATGTCACATCTTACATCGGTAATAAATAAGTTAGATTTTACACTCATCTTTCATCCTCATAGATATGTTTTAGTATTCATATAAATATCCTTTACTCAAAATGCAACTACTTAGTGATGAAATTTAAATCTTATAAAACAAGTCAAAACTTTATTCGTGAACAATATAGGATGTGACAATATATTAACATATATAATTATTTTTTAGCTAGTTCTGACAGAGTCCATGCAATTCCATAGGTTTTGGCCCTGGTGGTTGTCTCAGCAGGTGTAGCAGTTGCAACCGTAACAGATTTAGAGTTCAACGTATTTGGTGCTAGTATTGCAATTGCATGGATAATCCCAAGTGCCGTAAATAAAATTCTTTGGTCTAATCTGCAGCAAAAAGGCAACTGGACTGCTCTAGCGTAAGTGCATATAAACTCTTATTTTTGGAAGTAAATCGTTGAATCACTCTATGTATACATAAAGAACAACTTTTGATTGCAGGTTGATGTGGAAGACTACTCCAATCACGGTTTTCTTCCTGCTAGCTTTGATGCCATGGTTGGATCCACCAGGAGTGTTATTGTTTAAGTGGGATCTCAATAACTCATCTGCCATTCTAATATCAGCTATCCTTGGTTTTCTCCTGCAATGGTCTGGCGCTTTGGCACTCGGGTGAGACTCGATTCATAAACATGTACACAAATGATCAAAAGCAAAATTTCGGAGAACATTTTTTATTTATGCCCATTAGAGTTGTACTCACAACAGTTTGTTCTTTGTATGCAGTGCAACTTCTGCAACCTCTCATGTTGTGTTAGGGCAATTCAAGACTTGTGTGATTCTACTTGGAGGCTTTCTTCTTTTCAACTCCGATCCGGGATTTGTGAGCATTTGTGGAGCTGTTGCAGCTCTGTGTGGAATGTCAGTTTATACATCACTTAATATGAAAAAGCCGCTTGATAGTTCAAGCAAGCAGCTCCCAATGCAAAATATACCACCACTATCCAAACCAAAAATAAATACTGAAGCTGAAGTAGACTCAAATGGAACCACAAACGTTGTCTGAACTTTGAGCTGAGAAAGCTCTTAGAATTGAGAGAAAAAATAGAGATTCTAACACCAGGCCTTTCAGATTCATAGGAAGTTTTGTCGGCATTTTTATTATATATGGGAAGCAAGATTTGTACAGAGACAAATTTGGATTTTCTTCGAGGAAATTATTCGTTTTTTATTTCTACGAAACCTAATATAAATATTTTTCTATAATTTGACATGACATAATATCATTGCTCAATATAAATCTATAGCAAGTAAAAGTTTGTATATATATAAAATCAAATTATATAAAAATGATTAAATTATAATCTCGCCCGTAGACAAATAGCAGTAAAAAATAATATATTGTCCAAACATCAGGCTGTACGGGATTTGAGGTAATCAACCTGTAAGCACTACAATGCTGATTTCTTACATGACAATTGATATGCTTCAGAGAGTTCAATTCTAAGATGTAATCACCCAATTTTCAGAATATCATGACATTATTTTACGCCACACAAGATTTTAACTGATTTCAGTCAATATAATGTACCAAAAGGAGGGATCTGCATTTATCAAATCAGAATAAAATATAAACGCCCATTCTCATATATCAATTACAGCGGTATACTTCAGTCCCCCCATCAAAATTTAATATACAGGTGAGACAACAGAAAGGAAAAATTGGTAAATCCCACCTCCTCTCTTTGACCTTTTAAATTCCTATAAGATCTCATGAAATTAATAAGTCTAACCCAAAATAAAGAGAGCAAAAATGTTCACCTAAGAGAAATTGCGGGCAAAAGAACAAGATGAATATCAGAAAACCTGCACCGGTCACATTCATAACTTCAAAAGGTCAGCAACACGTATCCCCAACAAAGACTTGTCCTAAAATTTCTAGGACGCATACCATATTTACACTAATATCAGGACAGGTTCAAAGTAACGCAGTTTCCTCATGAGAAGTTTTACTAGATTAGTAACTAGGGTTCCAATTGACCTGTGCAAGCTGAGGTTGCTGATAAGCACCAGAAGGAGGTCCCATAGTTTCAACAGCTGCAGCCATGGCTTGAGACTGTTGCAATAATGGATTAACATTTGAAGGGGCAGCTAATGTCTGTGCTGGTTGATAAATTCCAGGAAAGGCATTGTGTCCAGTTTGTGCAGGTGCAAATGCAATGTGCTGTCCTTGGAGAGAGAGGTTGTACAAAGGATTGATCTGCATGTTCGATAAATCATGTCCTGGTGCAGGTATCCAGACACCAGAACCTTCACTCTGCAAGGAACAACCATTGTATTAAATTCCAGCTATTCTACTATAAAAATTCAAAAACAAAAAACAAAAACAAAACAAAAGAGAGATATCAATTTTTACAGTTATACACTAATCTAACAATCTAGATTATTCCAACACAATTGATGATTAGGCTATTAATCGAAATTAGCAGGATCCCCGTCCAAGATAACAATAACACTGTTTTGGATCTGACCTTGATATGAATACCAATACAATACAATGTATCTAGTTGAAATGCAAGGAAACAGAAAGTATAAAATAGTCCCAAATGAGGAGCAGAAACCAACCAGTGGTCTTGTTGTATAGATATGATTATCTTTCAACTGCGATGCTGCAAGATCCTCATTACTGTTAGACTTTCCAGAGTTGCCAGCAGTAATGGGATTAAAACCAACAGGAGAAGAGCCATATGAACCATAGCTGGATGCAATTCCAATATTACTTGGATTTCCTGCAGTAGTTCCTGGCTTGAATTGTGCAATAGGGAACTTGACTCCAGCAGCAGCTGCTGCTGATGATAGATATATGTTACCAGTTGAAGGCTGCTGGGGAAGCCCATTGGGACTTAAGAACTGATGTATATGTGGCATAAAATAAGGAGAGAGGTAGTGGCCATAAGAGAGGAAGCTTGGAAAAGGCTGCCTGAAAAGGTGAACTGGCTGTGGTGGGGCAGCAACAGAGCTCTGCACAGATGGAGCTGCACTTGAGCTAGGAGCCAGAGAATTCCCATTCTACACATTTAGAGTATGAGAAGCACTTAGTAGCTTTAGAAAGTAGGGAAAGGAGAACCAAGCATAGGCAAAGCAAATGACTTAAAAAATCACCATCCAAGTTCCCAAAAAAAAAAAAGGTATTGCTACCAATATAAATTTTATCCTCAGAACACCAAAAGAAATCTATGAGGCCATCCTTTCAATATCTTATTCCATGAAACATATAGATATGAAACTTTGCGCATAGAAGTTTTGTTAAACCAAAATACTTAAAAATATAAGGTCTTACACAAACTAATTCCATAACGGCATTCCTTGGTTTATACTGACACTAAATGAGTTAAGTTATGATTTAACATCTTGATAGCTACATCAAATTTTTCAATAATGTTTTGTTCGAGTCAACATATTATCGTTGGTCCTTAACTATCAATTTAAGATTTTGAATCAAATAATAACTTAAATAGTATTAGATCCAAGTTTACTACATGCTCTTATCTTTGAATCCCCCCATTGTCTTAATTAAATACCAATGATAAGTTGTGTTTGTGCTCAAATATCTTGATTACATTACTTAAATAATAATAATATGTTGTGTTTAGTCCACATGCATGTGCACGTAAGGGGGCATGTTAGACCTAAATTACTATTGTTGAGTCCTTAATTATCAGCTTTAGCTTTGGGACATTGATAGCTTAACATATAATTTGCCATCTAAAGAAGTCTCTAATAAAATGATGTCATCCTGCATACATATGATCCACATCAAAGAATGCCTCAGTTCTATTTGAGCAGCATCCTAAAACTTGCATTATCAAGAAAAAATAAAATTTTTCCATAACAAAACCACACATATTACTAACATCAATCCTTGCCCACCACTGCCCAACCCCAAAAAGAAAAATAAGGCAAATGATTGAGAGGAACAAATAAATTGACATAATTAAACGTAGTAGATGAACAATTTATTTAGGAACATGACATGGCCTTACAGCAAAGTTTGAGATGAGAGAAAAATCACGTGCCTGAGTCTCAGCTCCTTCCACTTGTACAAGTTGGCTCGCAGGTGAGGGTAACATGAAACCAAAACCATAGTTTGGAATACTTTGAACAGGGGGTTTCTGTTGGCCTTCTAGAAGCAAGGGCATCTCCTGCTTTAATTCGTCATGCTTCAACTCTGTACCAGTTGAGATATTACCAACTGTAAGAGGCACTTTATCCACAGAAGGAGGAGACTGCAGATGATCAGGAGCTTCTCCTTGAGTGGTTGAGGATATGTTTTGACTGCTGCAGAAAGCTCACAAACAATCAATTGCGTCCAATAAAAATGTTATTGGATATCAAGTGACAACAATTCTCATTCAGTCATCCTATACTCTGCAGATAGTTGCTTGAATAAAGCTGAAGATGACTTTGAATTAACATGCACTTATGTTTTAAAACCAATTTTAGAGAATTCAGATGAGAGATCAAATTTATAGTCATTTGCCACTATTCAAGCAAGAGGAACAAGAAAATAAACTTAGCATAAAATCACAAAGGGCCCAAATACTATGTACAGTGTTCACCAACCTAGGAGAAGGTTCTCCAGCAGTTATGTCACCTCCACAAGAAGATTCAGTGGTACAGACAGAGTTAAGCTCTTCACTGATGCCATTGACATACTTTGTCGCTAATCCAAAACAAGGATCAATGCTTCCAAAAGTCAACCCATTTTTAACCGCTTCAGAAACTTTGAAGTGACTGGGAAAGGTAACATGTTGACTATCAGTAACAGTTGACTCGGGAGGCAACTGAGGATTGGCTTTAACAGCACCAGTCACATCCCCTGCTGTTAGCAGTTTTTCAAAAGCATGAGCAATGTGAATATGCCAAATATAAAAGCAAACAGAATGGTGTAACATGGTGTGGATTCATGGATTTCAAACATCACAAGAAGAAAAGAAAATAAAAAAATATGTTTTGAATCCAAGTTGGAGATAGTCACAAAACAAGAAAATAAAAAACTTACATTCAATTTGAAACCATATACAAACACTTGAAGTTTGACCATTAAGTACACACAGATGTCACGGTTAAAAGAAATTCATTATAGATTTTTCTCTACTACTTAATTTGTTTTTAATTGGCTATTTTGCCAACCTAATTTATCACAGAGACAGTATGTAGAATACTAAAGAAAAAAATGCCAAGCTTGTATCATTAAGTGCAAAAAGGTATAAACCAGTCCTCCCTCTCTAAAAATTTATCCAACTCGAACTGCCTCACTACCATCCCAACCCACCGTGAAGATAAATGGCTCAAAGTCGAAATAGAGCCATAACAATCATTTGACACTAGAAAGAAAATGAAATCTATGTTATTATTACAGAATCTAATATAAAGAAGAAAAAGAAAATGGACTGTACCTTTAGGAGGTGAAATAGACTCTTGTGGTTCTTGGCTACCATTGTCAGAAGAATGGGTAGCCAAAGATCTGTCATGGGCTTCTAGGGAAGAAGACTGTAAAGGCTCAGAAAGCTGATTCTTTTCCACTTCCTTTGACTTAATTTCAGCCATCTTTTTGTGGATAGAGTTGGAAGCGTTGGAGGCTTCCTTTTCACTCTTGGATGACTCTATGTCAACATCAGAGGAAACATTTTTGTTTCCATGAATATGGTTTGGTTCAGCTCCTTTCAGCTGGCTCCCTACTTCACGTATAATAGTGCCCACCACACCAGAATTCCAGGACACAGGTGATGACAGTACAGGATCTGAAGCCGAGGAATAGACACCAGATACAGATGCTGGATTGGCAGAAGTAGGAAGATGATTGGAACCTGATGTGGTCTTTTCTTTCTCAACTTTAATCATGGAGCCAAAGGTGGGAGTGGGTAGAAGTGGTGCAGTCACCAAATTTTCTGCGTCAACAGCTTTATTATCTTCAGGTTCAGGAATCACATCAATGGCAGACAATTCAGAGTCACGTCCATGACTAAGACTTCCATTGGATAGACTCGAAGTGCCACTGGGTACCGCAGTTGGAGATCTGTAATTCAGTGAAACAAATTTAAATTTAATAACTAATTCACTTCTTTGTTTAGAAGGAGTTTTTAAGTAGTTATTATAGATAATAAAGACCATAGAATAATGAAACTTTGGTTATAAGATTACTTTGTCCCATGAGGTATGGCATTATTTTTTGTTTTCCGCAACACCGGACCTCTCTCTGTGAGATGATTAATTCCATTTTCCCTCCGAGGAGCTAAATTCCTCCCACTGCCAGCAACTGATAAGAGCAATTTGTAAGACAGATTTCATGATGATAATTACACCAGACAGCTCTCCATAAAGTAAATAAAATTAGAAGTCTCCCAAATTGCAAAGGGGAGATGGCACTTGCTAAAAAATGCAAACAAATTACACCGCGGCCTCAAACAAATGGGAATAATAATGCCCTTAGAATCAACATATGAGTGAACACAAACAGGAGCCTGATCAACTATCATAGATGACATTGTTTTGAGATCAAGCCTTTGTGTTTTTATTTTGAAGGGGTATAAGTAAATGCTATTATTATAATTCTAAATCTAGGGGTGTAAGCAAGGCTATTAAAATTGGCAAATCAAAAATTTAAAATACCAGTAAAAATTTACCACAAGAGTTAGCATTAGAATAATAGTTCCCTCGACCACCCTTAGCCCCTTGTCCCTGCAATAGTACAAGTGCCAAAAAATCAGGATGTAACTACCTCTCAAAAACTTAACTGCAGAAGAATGCATGTGACAAGTAGACATAAAGAACAGGGTAGAACTGATATCAGTTCAATCCTTAATGAACTCATTCTTGGTTCATAACCAAACAGGTAGAGAGTATCAAATCCAAATGACTGCCAGACCCCACCAAGGCCTAGAATTGAACATTAAAGGTAATGGAAAACGATATAATAAGCTAACATTTCAATTTCCAATAATACAACTATAATCCAAAGCAGATACCACGCATTGAAGAATGTTCCTAACGATCCTAATATATGATTTTTCATTTTAGGTCCTACAACAAGATATTCCCAGTTTCTATTAGTTTACTTTTTTCTTCACTGCAGTAGGTTTGCATCTTTGAATCAGTCATTGCAATCTTGAGCTTCAAGACACAATAACTAGTTATGAGTTTATAGGTGTGTGTATTCTCAAGTCTCAACAATTTTTTTTTCCCTTTCTTTTAAGAATTCAAAAATAAATCTTTTTGGCCATTAGAAATAAAAAGAATTCTACCTCCTTTTTCCGATCACGTTTCTTTTTCACTTCATGAAATGTATCTGCACAACCAGAACAATAAATTGAGTATTTTTGTTGATAAAAAGTTACAGATACATAATTAGTATGCATCCTACTAAAGAAACATGAGTATTATCATATCAAATTAGACAAGTTACGGTACATTGGATGGCACAAATGCATTTCCAAAGAAATAACTGTAGTGAGAAACTTGATAATCATAATTTCTTCATAATGCACAGAGCAAGAATGCCAGATGCTCAGAAATAACTTAAACTTCAAATTATTCTTCTCTTCCCTTCTTTACATTTTTTTTTTCTTTTACCAGTCCCACTAAAATACTATTTTATTTGAGGAAGAAATAAATGTTTGGCATGGTCAACACTTTAGTCAAAGTTGCTTTATGTCCTATATTCTTCCCTTGTCTCAGCACAAGCACATTCTTGGCACAGAAAGTTTCCAAAATTTAACAAATTAAAAAGAACTAAACAAACACACTCAAAGACACCAACTTTCTTTTATTTTCTCACTTTTTCTCAGTAAACAAACACTCTTAAAAAAAAACAGAAAAGCCAAGAAAAACAGATCATATAATCTAACAAACACAGAAACACTTTAACCTACACATACAAAACCCCAATGTATAACAAACTTATGAAAAACCGTTCTACATATATACACACACATGAATCCAGCTAAGTAAATATAAAGCTAAACATAGAATCTTTTTCTAAAATAACGAATATACTCAATAGCCAGTTGCTAAAATCTCTAAATTTACAACATTAACACATAAAACACCAACACGAAACACCTCCACATTCATGTAAAAGCCTAATGCATACACAACCCCTTACCATGTATGCATACAAAACGTCTACCTAGCTAAATATTGAGGCTTTCGTGCAATACCCAGATACAAAAAGAACTCTAATGTAGAATACTTTTATGAAAAACCCTACTACATATACACAAACAAATCCAGCTATGCGTATATAAAGCTGAACATAGAATCATTTTCTACAATGATGAAGATACTCAATACCCAGTTGCTATAAAACTCTAAATTTACAACATTAACACAGAAAACACCAATACGAAACACATTCACATTCATGTAAAAGCCGAATGCAAAAACAAACCCTCAACCATGTATGCATACAAAACGTCTACCTAAATAAATATTGAAGATTTTCGTGCAATACTCAGATGCAAAAAGAACTCAACTTTGTTAAAAATGTAGAAGCTTAGAAACCCTGATGCACATAGACATGTGGGTGACATCCACATACCTAGATAAAGGAGCTTTTGGGCCGTCTCATTGGGATCCATGGAGCAATCTTGGAGAACAGAGTAGATCTCTTCATCACTGTGTTGCTTGCCAGTGGTCTCTCGTATGCTTTGTATCGTAGAGCGTACATGGGCTGGAATCGTAACCCTAAACCCACCTTCCTCGCCGCTCTTGCTCCTGCTATTCTTGCTCATCTTGCAGAGAAGAGAAGGGAAGAGAAAAAGGGTCCTTTCAGAAAGAAAAATAAATAAATAAATAAATATGTTTTCAATGTGTTTGTGTGTTTGCTTGTTAGAGAGAGTAGAAACATAACATGGTAAGAATTATTATTATTATTACGTGTATAACTCAAAGCCCTTTCGGCTTTTGGGGTTGGGTCTGGGTGGTGTTTATATAGACAGAAAATTGTTGAAAATAAGAATGGTAATTGCGTATTTCCACCCTAGTTTATCATAAGTTATTTGGTATTGTAGATAGAAATCCATGTTCAGAATAGTCCTTTGAGTATGACCAATAATTGTCTTAAGGGGTGAGTGTATTTTGGGGGAATTGTGACGCGTGTTCATTCAGTATAATATAAGAAAAAGGAGAAAAGAGAAAAGATTATATTGGCATCCATATAACATATTATCTATGTGTCTATCTAATATTATAATAATATGTTTAATATAACATATTATCTATGTGTCTTATCTAATATTATAGTAATATGTTTGTGTTTATTTTATTTTTCTTGTAATGAATATATATAGGATCCTGAAATATGTTCGTTTCATTAAAAATACTCTCTTTTTCGTTTTAATAGTTTGATATAATTGGATGTACATTAATGACGCTCTATACTTGTATCATCTACTATTTTTTATAAGAAAATCTATTAAAAGATCGGTATACGTATCATCCTTATATTTAGAGGATAAACTTATAGATAATATGATACATTATTCATATTCGATATTTTTCTTAGTTTAGGGCTACGGTGAAAGAGAGAAGTTCATTGGAGAATTTGGGGTTGAGGAGATTTTGGTTTGTATTTTCGGTTTTGGGACTTTGAGTAGGAGTGTTTGTGTGTCCATATATCATACAACAAAGAGACGTTGTGGACAAATAATGAGTGTGGAGGGAAGGTGGAGTAAAACACTAGACCGCATTGAGTTGATATGACACATAAAATCCAAACACTATTGCAAGGTTTTTGTTTTCTATATATACAAATAGTATGGAAACTCTATTATGTAAAATTCTGTCAAAGCATTTTGTTTTCCAAGCTACCTTCCGAGATTGAATAATTGATGGGTTCAAAAATAAAATACAATTGATAGAAAAGAATTACTAGTATTGAATTCATGACCATTCAATATTAAAGTTGCAAGTGTCAGAAATCTTATGTGGTGCCACAATGGGACTAGTGGGATTGTACTAGGATTCAATGTGGTGTCAAAACTTTTGATGAAGAAAGAGGTTGGCTAGGCTCTAAGGATTTTTAAGATTCTTTTTAGTGGCAAAAGGCAAAGCATCTCCATTAACTTCAAAAGATTATAAAAATGTGTCCTTAGACTGCCAATTTGTATCCACTTTCAGTTGGATACTTGGCCTTTTATTTGTAAAGCACTACTTACAAGTTAAGTTGTCTAACTTTTGTAAAAAGTTGGTTAAAATCCAAGTTTTCTCTGTATCTTAAAGACCCTCTTTTCATTTTAGTTGGAAAGGTCTCTTAGCAAGGGAATACAGCAATAAGTAGCTTTTTCTTTTTACATTCCTTACATCCTTCAACATACATACATACATACACAATTTTTAAAAAAATTTCTATCTTATTCTTGAATGAATAACGCTAGAAACTGAAATCATGAGGTGTTTTCATGTAGTTCTTAGACTTTGGGAAGGGAAGTNTCTTAGCAAGGGAATACAGCAATAAGTAGCTTTTTCTTTTTACATTCCTTACATCCTTCAACATACATACATACATACATACACAATTTTTTTAAAATTTTCTACCTTATTCTTGAATGAATAACGCTAGAAACTGAAATCATGAGGTGTTTTCATGTAGTTCTTAGACTTTGGGAAGGGAAGTGTATTTGATGAAATCTCGGGGTTTTACCTGTTTGTCATGTCTATATATGGAAATGAAAAAATTATTACAATGAATGAAGTCACCACATTAATACCACAAATAATCATGTTCCTTAATTGCCCTTAAAATTCTGGAGAGTTCTCTCTCTTTTTTTTTTTTTCTTTAGTTGAATTAAACAGTCAAACATAATTAATTTTATTTTATGAAAGTGCTTTGACATACAAAGTTTATATAACAAATATGATACGTTTTGAGTATCCCTTTTTTTTTTTTTCTAATTAATAGATTTTCTAATGTAATTATGATATACCAATGTCACATAAGATATAATACATTATGTGGTATGATAAATTTGAGATAGCATCTACGAGCCTAAGATGTGATACATTATTTTAAAAGGAGTCTTAATGTGCATCCTAATATTTAGTTTTAATATTACTAAATACAAAGTAACTAATTAACATAAACTGTAATAATATTTGGGGGTGAAAATGTCATAAATTAAAATAAGAGGATTGCTATGAGAGAGAGAACGAGAGCACTTTACAAAAGAAGTGTCAAAATATGGTGATTCCACCACCCATTGACGGCCTCCCAGTCAATTCAACCAATTGAAGTTTGGTTGGCGTGTCCCAAGTGGGCGTCTAAAGAAAAGATGAAACATTGAAGCTAAAGCCACATGGACGCTTTGTATGGAAAATTTTGAGCAGTCAAAAGTAGTTTTTAGATGGCTCCGATCATTGCTAGCAATTAAGCATTGCTTGAATTGTATGACCTTTGATTCCTGAATCCTTTAGAGAGTCGACAAGTGGAGTTGCTGCACCATTGGCTTCATAATAAAATTACAAAATATTTGATCGAAAAGGGCAGTCACTCTCGCCCATGGTAGCAGCATGAGTAGAAATATGTTCTAAATCCATGTATTTAATTGTATTCCAACACAAATGAAGATATCACAAGTTTTGTGAAGGATAATTTTTCTGTCATTTAATAATTTTCACAGGATAAACACACAAAAGATAAGCCGTGTGGACTCTATTATCATCTTTGACTTCAGCAAATTCACAGAAATTTATGTGAATTTGCATCATGAAATCCAAGTAATCTTTAATCATATTCTGAATTAACTATAGGCTAAGTCAAACATGCAAAACACTAGCACCTAACAACCCTGACAGAAAAATCATACAGAAGATAGAGTTGTCTCACAATCACAGCCAATCAAGCCATTGCTTTCACTATTGCAAGAGAAGGATCAGAATGGAGATCATGTGTAATCATCACACAGAAAGAAAGATAAGATTAATTAGCAACAAAGGTCAAGGATAGATCTACTAGTTTGGTGGCGGAGAAATTGTCTCGGCGGAAGTGGCAGTTTTTTTTACGAGTAATTATTATTAACCATCTTTATTTTTTTCTCTTTATTTACTCGTATAGAACGTTTATCTTTTTTCTCTTCTTTCATCTTTAAATTTTAAAAAAATTTCTTAACAAGTCCTCCAATTAAAAATTTTATTAGTTAACATCTATTAACCTTCATATTTCAATAAATTTATTATTTCATCCTTACTAACACATAAAAAATAATTAATTTTTCAAGGATAATATTAAGTTAAATGATCAAATTACTCTTGAAATAAAATACCAATATATATTAATATTATCCATGAAAAAGTAATTTTAATATGTGTTAAGGTAATTTTAAAATTAATTTAATATTACATTTTAAAAATTAAATCATTTTTTTATATATATTAGTAAGGGTAAAATAATAAATTTATTAAAATATAGAGGTTAATAGATGTAACTAACAGAATTTTTAACTGGAAGATTTGAGAAGAGATTTTTTTAAAACTTAAGAATGAGAGAAGAGAAAAAGGATAAATATCTCGTATGAATTAAAAAAATAAAGATGATCGATGATAATTACTCGTTATTTTATTCATCCTGTTGATGAATTAATTATATTGAGCTTTCTAAAGTAGGGGTGGTCCATAACAGTGATACTCTAAAAATGCACTTTGACTGCCAGGCTTGGATCACTGTTGGAAAACAATAGACCAAGAAAGACCTACTGAGGACACTTATACAGGAATTTTACGGTCCAAGAGGGTCCACTCCAGGAGAGATAGACAAGATGGAAGAGAAGAATCTGATCGCCAAATTGAGGGAATAATTCAAGGACAAATGTTATATGGTCGTGTTTGATGATGTGTGGAAACTTCAATTTTGGGAAGATGAAGGGCATGCTTTTCAAGATAACAAGAAGAGCAGCAGGATATCTTTTTTATTTATTTTTATTTTTTATTTTTTAAAATTGATGGGTTACTTCTATATTATATGGTGTAAGGCACAAAACTCTATTTTACCCCTCTCATAAGTTTGATTTTTAACGGAAAACGTTAAGTCACTGATATTTCCAACAAGGATGTCTTCGACCAAAAACAAGGAAAACGTTAAGTCACTAATTAACGGAAAGCATTAATTAATTGCTTCTATCGACCAAAAACAAGGATGTCTCTGAATGACAGAAGTTACTCTATGACCTAGGTTTCAAAGTTAGAAAGTGATCCGCATCTAAAAAGTTGCAACAGAGTTTGTTAGAAGGTTGTTCCGATCTCCCAAAGCACCTTAAAAATCTTGTCTATTGTACTTTGGCTTGTTTACAGAAGGGTCCAGCGAGTCATAATGTTGGATTCCACCGTGATTTTGGTTGTCATTTCCAGTTTTCTTTTTTATTTTTTAAAATTGATGGGTTACTTCTATATTATATGGTGTAAGATTCAAAACTCTATTTTACCCCACTGATTAGTTTGATTTTTAACGGAAAACGTTAAGTCACTAATATTTCGTATCTTCAGGGGACTATCAAGTTACCAAACAAGACACTTGTCAAAGATTCGTAGCTTGGAAAATTTCACTTTCAACGATCAAATCTATTATTGGAGTGGGTGGGTAATTGGTTTGAGAATAGAATTTCATTATGGGTTTGGAACTATTTTTGCTTTTTCTCTTCTAAAATTTCACTGACCGAGTAAAATTGGCTTGACTTTGATCAAAAAATTGTTAGCTCGGAATCCTAACAACTCATTTAAAATGAAAATCTATCAGGTGAAATTGATATTCTATGAAACAATCAATATGTTTATAATTTCTTCGTAAAATTCAATTTGTTTGTTAACTATGTTCTAACTGCAACATAGATGTCATAATTCGGCTCGTTAAGTGATGTCGCTTACTTGAATTAGGGTTGATCGAAGTAGTGCCAAGGATGATTATTGGGGTCTTAGTAAATAATGATTATTGGGCTTTCTGAAAACCCCAAACCCAAGAACCAGTCTTGACCGATAGAACCCAGCATTGATTGCTTGGGCTTGTTTTAGTAAGACAACAAAATACTTGAAGGCGGGGCGGGGCGGGGCGGGCGGGGCACCAGGTTCCAAGTCGGTGGAGATTGGAGAATGGTAATCGGACAAGTGGCAGAATAGTAATTGCGAATGGTTCTCTCACCTATCTTTTTATATTCTCCACTCATGTTCGCTTCAATCAAAACCCTAATCCAACACCACAACCCCTCTTGCTTTCGTTGATTTTTTTTTTCTCCCCCAAATTTCCTCTAGCTCTCTTTTTCTCCTTTTCCAGAAACTTCTTCTAACCGCCCTTTTCACCAACTGATTGCACGCTATCACTCAGGCACGCACGCGCCGACGAACGAACGATTGATTTGCCATGGGTTCCAAATCCAAGGCCGATAACCCTCACTCCGGCGACGGCGCCAGCCCCGGGTTCGTCTTTCCCTCTCGCTCAATTGGCTTCTTTTGGTTTCGATTTTTTAACTAAAAATCGCTACAAAGTTTTATTTTTTCGTTTTGTTTAAATCACGTGTTTGTTCTCCTTTTGACCGTGGATTAAACGGTGCGTTTGGGAATTTGATTGGCAGGAAGATCTTCATCGGTGGATTGGCTAAAGACACGACCTACGGTGAGTATTTTTTTGACAATTTGTTTAATTTTTTCTTGGATGATTTGATTGATTAGGGTTTGATGAGTAGAATTGATAGAACTGATTATGTTTTGATTTGGGGCTAATGAATATGTAGCTACGTTTAACAAGCATTTTGGAAAATATGGAGATATTACGGACTCAGTTATAATGAAAGATCGGTACACGGGGCAACCGAGGGGTTTTGGGTTTATAACTTATGCTGATCCTTCGGTTGTGGACAAGGTTATTGAAGACAACCATGTGATTAATGGAAAACAGGTAGCTAAGTTTGTCGAAGTCTCAAAAATATTATTATTTTTTCTCTCTTGTGTGATTTGCTTTTTGATATAATCGCTTTCAAGAAATAATGTTTCGATTTGGTTTCTGATGGTGTATAGGGATTATTGTGGATGCACTTGTATTCAGCTGAAATAAAGAGGATCTTTTTTTTTTTTTTTTTAGATTATATCTGTCAATTTATTTATTTGATGGGTTCAAGATGCCTCGGCAAAAGTTTATGCTAGTGGGATGTTTAGCAGTTGGGATTATAGATTTGTTCGATTATTGACTTTTATGAGTCACACTATTGGCTTGCTTTGTGTAAATAGTTGTGTACTTTTTGTCTTTGTGATTTCAAGAAATAGAGCAGCATTTATGCTTGTAGCTATGGTCAAGAATTCTTGCTTTTTGACTTTGTTGTGATATCAAATATTGTGTGGTTCTAGCTATGTTTTTGAACAAGATGGCTTAGATTTATTTTGACTAGTAATTTGACGATTATTAATTTGAGGTACACTAATTCATATATGTTTGATTGGTAAACTGTAGCTTTACTGTTGGCTGTATTTCGCTTCCATTTTTCTTTTAAAGGGAAAAAAAGAAGAAGAAGCTGTCTTGTTAAATTTTAAACTAAATTGACTTGTCAATCTTGACTAGGTCGAGATTAAAAGGACCATTCCTAAAGGATCGGGTCAATCAAAAGATTTCAAGACAAAGAAGATATTTGTTGGTGGTATCCCCTCATCAGTAACTGAAGGTATGTCTTTGGGTCCAGTGTTGTATTTTAATTTGTAGAATGTTATTGAGTGCATACCCTTATCACACTTAACCTTCTAATATTTCTTCACCATTTTTAACTTTCGTTTTTTTAATTATTCAGAAGAACTGAAGGATTTCTTTTCCAAGTATGGGAAGGTTCTGGAACACCAGATAATTCGTGATCATGAAACTAATCGTTCTCGAGGTTTTGGATTTGTAATATTTGACAGTGAAGAAGTTGTTGATGAAATGTTATCAAAAGGAAATATGATAGATATGGCTGGTACCCAGGTGAGCTTGCTAGGATGCTCTGCAAGAAGTCAGCTTGTAAACAAATTGTTGGTCAATATCAATCATACTTTATTACATTCTCTTTTTACCTTGCAGATATATGAGTCATGGGTTATTTATTAAATTCTATAATATTTTAATAGACTAGTATTTTAGTGGTTTTGTATCTAATAATTATAGGTGGAGTTTGTTACAGGTATAGATAGTTTCAGGAGAAGGGCTATCATTGTAGTTTCCTTGCAGCAGAAACTAGGTTAACTAAGTTGCTTTGTTGTAGGTGGAGATCAAGAAAGCTGAACCAAAGAAAGCCTCAAACCCTCCACCCCCTCCTTCATATGGTAGCAACTCTAGGAGCCGTTCTTTCAATGATGGTTATGGTGGATTTGGCAGTTCTTATGGGGGTTTTGATGGAGGGTTTGGCCCTGGTCCTTATAGGACACCTGCTGGTCTTGGTGGTAGGCTTGGTGGTGGTTATGGGTATGGTAGTGGTAGTGGAGACTTTGGTGGTGGGTACGGGGGTTTTGGAGGTAATAGCTTAGGAGGCTACCGAGGTGAATCTTCCCTTGGTTATTCAGGCCGCTTTGGACCATACGGTGACGGGTTTGGCAGTGGTTATGGTGGAAGTGGTTTAGGTGGCTATGGTAGAGGCGGCAATGGCTATGGTAGTTATGGTGGTTCAGGCTACAGTGGTGGCTATGATTCTGGTCCAGGTGCCAGTTATGGTGGAGCTGGTGGACTGTATGGAAGGGGAAGCTATAGTGGCAGTAGTCGGTACCATCCTTATGCCAGATCTTAGAAGTATCACTCAGGATCCTCTAGTTATTTATTGTGCATTGTTAGGCACTCTCCCTCACAAGTACCAAAATCTCCTATTATAGCAGCGGGTGGGGAAGCTTTTCAAGATCAGAAGACCTATTACATTATTAGATTTTTATTCTATTGTATGTCATAGACAAACTTTAGATTGCTTTGAACTAGTGCTTGGTGTTCTATTCTATGGCTTTTCTAGTTTGTTTTTCAATTTAGCTTGTTATGTAGACTGTAGAAATCATTTTTGAAATTTGTTATTATCTCCTTAAGTATGAGCTAGATAGATCTATTTGTGCTCTTAATTTCTCTTAGCTTCTAAATTTTCTTTTAGCTATTGGTGCATTTAGTTTGATTCAGATAGACAAATATTCCACCATGGCCTAGAGACCAAATTTATGGGGATCTTATGACTTAAATTTTAGGTTAACAACTTAGATATGCATTGGTCACACGAGGAGTTGCATTCTTATCTTTGTGGGATGAGCATAGGATTTTTCATTTTCGATGATTTGCTTATTGTGGATTTAAGAATTTCTTTATAAACCTATGACAGTTTTTTTAAGGTTTCCTCATGGCAATTGTGGAGCACTGAACTTCACCAAGTGTGAGAGACCTTTTGGTTTTATTCTTTATTTGGAAAAGAGAGATTATCTTATGTGGCATCTAATGTTTATTGACCTCCAATTTAGTTTTATGTTTTTGTAAATCTTACTAATTGTTCTTGATTTGGATATGGTGGGAAGGTAATTTACTTGGTGTTCCCACCCTGTATTATATTTAAATTCAAGTTTTACTATTCTAACGATTTTCTATGTTGAGTTGCCTTTTCTCTGATTTTGCCGATTGACAAGGATTCAATTTTTTGCCTAACTGTTGGTGAGATTTGCACAGAATTGCTTTGCAGTTTATCGTTTTTGATGTATTGATACTATTGCTTTGTGGCTTCAAAAGGTTTATTAAGTGTGTCAAAAGTCACAATGATTTATGTATTTCTCTCTGATGTCCAAGGAAACATGGTCCGTTGAGCTTTCTGACTGGATTTGTTAGCATGTTGTTATTGGATATGGTAAAGGAGCTTTGCTCTTAATGAGAAAGATTTTGTTTGTGCAAATCTTTGTGTCTATTGCTTCGGCTATTATCTTAAGAAGGTGAACAAGTTTTCAACTTAAATTGTTGTTTTGATGCGTTCTTTACATAGAACAGACCCTTAATATCAAGGGATGTGCTTGAAGCCAGAACAAATGCCTGAAGCATAAATTTTGATGGAAGTATAGCTGTATATAGCTCATGGACTCTGAATTACAATCAATTGCATATCTAACATTACTATTACGTATGATTAACATATAGAATAAATTCAATTGATTCTATATAATACAATCACAAGTTAGCTTATGGCCTCAGGAAGCCATGACCCCAAGCCTCAGAAAGAAAATCAAGTTACGTGTAAAACAATTGATTTTTTGACATTTTAATCATTGATTTTATGAATAGTATGTTATTGGAAGCTGGACCACGGTGTTAGCTTATCTCTTTGTCTTCATTTGGATTCCCAAATACAAAAGCTGGCCGGCAGTGCTAGCTTATGATTCTTGGCATCAACTTAAAAGAAGAATTGCTTGCTATGAAATAGGAAATTTGCAATAATGAGCTAGCTTATGATCTTTCTCACGATTCCAATGTCTATTCCAATAGTCAAACGGACTTTAATCATTTTGATGCCAGAATGTATCCCCTCGTAACATTAGAAAGCAACTGTTGTGATTTATTGAAGCTGGAGAACTTGTGCTTGGCTCAAGTCCTGTGAGGCGTGGCGATAGTATTAACCAACTTCCCACTCTTTATGATAAATAAGAACACAAGATAAAAATATCAAATTCTTGGTACTTGGAAGTCCAAATTTATTTTATTTTCTAAAAAATATGATGTAATATGATATTATTAGATGTCATTTTATACGAAATAGTAATATCAGACGTATAATTAATTAATACAATCATTTTTATACAATTTGATATAATAAAAAATAGTAATATCAGATATACAGTTAATTAATACAATCATTTTTATATAATTTGATATAATATGACTCTGTTAGATGCCGTTTCACTGCAATCTCAATATCATTGAGTGAAATAATGTTAAATTTGATTTTATAAGAGTAATTGTGTAGTTAAGTTGTTTAATATGTGGAATATTATTTTTAGTTCTAACGGATTAGCTAGAAGGTAGGGAGTTTAGTGACAGTTTTCAAAACATTGGGGTTATTAGTTACTTGCATAACTTGGGGGTAGCATTTAATTTTTGGAATAAGGATGTTGTACTATAATCTTCAAAAGAAATTCGAAACTTGTAAAACGACATCGTTCGGAATATTCGCCGGACTCCTGCGAACAAAACGGGTTTGCCCACCACTGTGCTGAGTTTTAACTTCAGCTCTCTCACCCACCCCATAGGCACATCACTCCTCTTATACAATCTCCCTTCGGTCGAAGTTCACGAGGAGCGGCGGAACTCAGTGATTAACTTATGGGCGAGTTGAAGTACGAGTTATCGCAAAACGCGTACATAAAGCTGGTATTACACGCGCGGAAGCACAAGACGGCGGCGGTCAACGGAGTCCTACTGGGTCGTGTGTCACCTCAAAACGACAACGTTGTCGAGATCGCTGACTCCGTCCCTCTCTTCCACTCCCACCTCGGCCTCCTCCCTAATCTCGAGATCTCCTTTATATTGGTATATACTTTCCTAGGCATTCTCTCTATACTTTGTTGTGTGATCTAGAATTTATCTGATTTATGCTTCTGAATAAATTTTATGAAAATTGGTGATTTGGGTTTTCTTTAGTTTCCTTGGAAAGTTACGTTTTCGAGAGACAGTTATTTTTTTAATAGTTATTTACGAGGAATATGCAAGTTTTTGAGATTCGTTTTCGTTTATTAGTATTTGTTTAGTTATTTTTTGCTTTTTTTTTATTTGATCTTTTTGTTGAGGGAAGTAAGAATTTTTATTAGTAATAGTTGTTTCTGAAAATTGTTTTCTACTTGAAATTCATTGTTGTTATCTGTGAAAAAAACTGAACATTTAATTTTTGTTTTGAATGTTTTCGTGGGATTTTTTGCGTTGAAGTTCGTTATTGACGTTTACGTATGTTTGTTGATTGTTTTGATCAGATAGAAGAGCATTATAGTGCTCAAGGTCTTGGCATTGTTGGGTACTTTCATGCAAATGAGAGGTTTGACGATGTGGAGCTTAATGGTGTGGCTAAGAATATTGGAGACCACATATGCCGGTACTTTCCCCAATGTGGTGTTCTCTTGGTATGTAACTCATATTCTTCTGTTGTTTAGTTTGCATTTTTTCGTTAGACATTTTCTGATGGTTTTTAATCTCTCTTATTACACTATTGTAGTTGGATAACAAGAAGCTTGAAGCATTACCCAAGGGGAAGGGCCGTAGCCCTGTTATGCAGGTTAGTATTTTTCTTCTTTGTAGTGATATATAGTATAATGGTTCATAGGTCTTAGGTTATGATATGGTTTGTGGCAGCTGGATCTCTGATACTAACTCCCTACTGTGGCAGATCATGTTGTTTTTAAAAAGGTCCATTATTTTTCTTATCCTTATTTGTTATGTAAAATGTTAAGATAGTCACTCAGATTAATGCAGGATAATCAGAGTGAGGTGTTATCATCACAGTTTATATCATTCAAATGTTTTGCTTGTTGCTTTAAAGTTTCATGTTATTTTTGCTAAAAACTGTATCACTGAATTTGAGGGCCAAATTAATGGAAGTATTTTGTAGCTGATGAGGGGAACTTTTGTTTATGATGCGTATCAAATTGTTCTGGGGGTTTTGTTAATGTTTATGTTGCCATTTTTTAATGTATTACATGATTGTTACGGATTTTGGTTCTTTTCTTTTTAATGTTTTTGGAGTTGCGATAATAGCTTATCAATACCTTACATGGCTGTGTGGATTTCTTACATTTGATTGTTATGTGATTTCTGTTTCCAAAATTTTGAATCTTGTTGCCATTTGGTTTAAATGTGAAATTTATATTCCTTTTAATTTCCATTACTAGAGCCAAGTACTCAAATGTGATTTTTAACTGTTAATCATTATGGTGCACTCGTATAGCATTGATTTTTGTTCAAATTTATCCCATTTTAGTTCAGTACTTTGTTGTACTTCAGTGTTATGTACCTAATCATAAGGGAGGCCCTAGATTTTGTGTTATAGTTTTGCTAATTTGATTTATGTTCGAGTTCTTCATTGATATGTCTAATCACATTCCTTCTAAAATGAACAGAATAGCTCTCTTAGATTTTTTATATGAGAGCAAAGCTGATGTTTGGACAGTTAGTTCCAAAAGTTTGTTTCCTTTATGTGATTGTGACTGCTTGAATATATGATAATTTTCTCAACACTACACTTATTGGTCAATCATTTTGTTACTGTTTCATTTGGTGCATGCACTTCTGAAATTTATTATGCTGGCACCAACATGAATTTAATAATTGTGAGTCACTAGTAACATTCTTCATCCAAAATTGTTTCTTCTCATTATCTTTGGGAAAGCTTATTGTATTTCTTTTTGTGGACTAGCTTTATATTAGGGATGCATCCAAAAACTGGAAGCTAGTTGGATCAGATAGTGGCACCCAATTGGTTATGAAGGAGCCGGCAGCAAATATAGTTTTGTTGGATTTTATTTCTTCTGAGAAATGGCAGGATGTTGTCGATTTTGATGATCACCTTGATGATGTTAGCAAGTAAGTACACTGGTCACTGTCTAAATTTTTCAAAATTGATCTCGATGGCTTTGCTATTAGTATAAAGTTGGTTAGATGGAAAATGTAATTTGCTATTATTTTGCTATTTGCAGGGACTGGCTCAATCCGGAACTCTTCAAGTAAGATTGCTCAGAGATGTCAGTACTTTTTGCAGTCCTTTCTAGACTGGTAGTGGCTGATGTTGACTCATAATGAATTGACATATACTCGAGATATGGCACGACATAATATAAAATTTGCCGGATCATGGGGTTGTGGATTTAATTGTTTTTATGAGAAGAAGATTTTGTAGGGAAAATATTCTATTATATTCACATCCATTCTGTGTTAAATTGTTTAAGTTCCTGGGCGCGGTACTTGTCATGTTGTCGAAACACTTCAATAGACGTTTATATGGTCTGAAAAGTGGAATGGCGATCCATTCTGTTTCACAATATGTCATCTCGTTGCTGGTTCAATTTCTTCGAAAGTTGAGTTTGTGACTGGTTATGCAGGGTGCTTTTTCAACTTGGACAATCACTGAAACTTTCCCATATCTTAGTTGTTTGTATATTCAACAACTGATTAATAAGATGTTAAAGCTGAAGTTGGTTTGTTTTATAATATTTGAAAAACTCGATTTTTGGGTACAGAATTAAAAAAAAAAAAAATAGTGTTGAGCTGCTTGATATGCTTATGATTTGAAGATTTTTTTTTTCTTTAGTATTGCCAGATCAAAATATCGCACTAAAAACTTTCAAGGTGTAGTCAAAGATGATCTGGCACTGGAGAGTCGATCTATTTTACCCGGTAACGGTACCGGATCCTGACGCTTTGACCAAAACAATTTATAATAAACCGTTTGAGAGACCTCATGCTCTTGGATTTCAAAAAACCGTTGAAATGGTTCCCTCTCTTTGTTCACTTCACTCTCCTTTACTGATAGCAAACTCCCACTCACAAAACCTTAATACAGATCTTCTCCACAACTTCAACTCTCCATTTGAGCTCAAACAAGCCCACGCCCATCTCATCAAAACCAACAATCCTCTCACGGCTCTCCCCTTAACTCGAGTCGGCTTGGTCTCTGCTCTCACTCCTAGCTTCACTTACGCCCAACAAATCTTTGCCCACCTTAAAGAACCCGAAACCTTTGTGTGGAATTCTTGTTTGAAACTATTTTCTGAAAGTGATAATCCCGTGAATGCAATTTTGTTGTTTTGTAAGCTTCGTCGGTTTGATGTTTTGCCAGATACGTTCACTTGTTCTTTTGTACTAAAAGCGTGTACGGCTCTATCGGATCTTTGTAATGGTAAAATGGTTCATGGGTATGTGGAGAAACTAGGGTTTAGATCGAACTTGTTCTTGCAGAACATGATTGTGAACTTGTATGCAATGTGTGGAGAAATGGGTGATGCTAGCTTGTTGTTCGAGAAAATGCCACGTAGAGATGTGGTGACGTGGAATATAATGATAACCCAGTTGATAAAAAGGGGAGAAATTGACGAGGCGTGTGAATTGTTTGCAAGAATGCCTGAGAGAAGTGTTAGGTCTTGGACAGCGATGATTGCGGGTTATGTTCAATGTGGGAAGCCAAAGGAGGCTGTAGAATTGTTTAGAGAGATGCAAGAGACGGGTGTAAGGCCAAATCAAGTGACTGTGGTGGCTGTTCTTGCCGCTTGCGCAGATTTAGGTGCGTTAGAGTTAGGCAGAAGGGTGCATGAGTACTCAAACCGAAGTGGGTTTAGGAGAAATGTCACAGTTTGTAACACGTTGGTTGACATGTATGTGAAGTGTGGATGCTTGGAGGATGCTAAAAGAGTGTTTGATGAGATGGAAGAACGAACAATTTTTTCATGGTCAGCTATGATCCAAGGTCTCGCAATTCATGGCCAAGCCGAGGAAGCTCTGAGGATCTTCTATAAAATGATTGAAATAGGCATGAAGCCTAATGGGGTTACCTTTATTGGGATCTTACATGCTTGTAGCCACATGGGATTGATTGACGAGGGGCGTGCATTTTTTGCTAGCATGACTGCAGATTATGGGCTTACTCCCCAAATTGAGCATTATGGTTGCATGGTTGATCTTCTGAGCCGGGCAGGACTTCTTCAAGAGGCTTATGAGTTCATCATGAACATGCCTATAAAACCGAATGGAGTCATCTGGGGGGCTCTACTTGGTGGATGCAAAGTTCACAAAAATATTGATCTGGCTGAGGAAGCCACTAGACACCTTGGTGAATTGGACCCATTTAATGATGGATACCATATTGTTTTATCAAACATTTATGCAGAAGCAGAACGGTGGGAAGATGTGGCTAGAGTTAGAAAATTGATGAGAAGTCAAGGAGTGAAGAAGACTCGTGGTTGGAGTTCAATCACAGTTGATGGGGTAATTCACGAGTTTGTAGCTGGGGATGAGACGCATCCTCAGGTTGAGGAGATATCTCGAATGTGGGAAAAACTACTAAGTGAGATGAGGCTAAAAGGATATGTACCTAACACCTCTGTTGTTCTGTTGGATTTGGAAGATAGAGAGAAGGAGAAATTTTTGTATAGGCATAGTGAGAAATTGGCTCTAGCATTTGGATTGATAAACACGCCTCCCGCAACACCAATTAGGATAATGAAGAATCTTCGTGTTTGTGAGGACTGTCATGCTGCATTTAAACTAATTTCAGAAATTGTTAACCGTGAGATAATTGTGCGTGATCGGAATCGTTTCCATCGTTTCAAAGATGCCTCTTGTTCTTGTAGGGATTATTGGTAACTAGATTGACATAAGTCTGTAATCTGATAGATTTAATTAAAATTTGTACCATTTAATAAGCTTATAAAACCTTCTTTTATCTCAGACCCTTTTGAAATTTTTTGTGAGTTCCAATTACAAACAACAGCATGTATGAATCTACTATATCTTTTTCAATTCAAATGTAACATCTTTTTCTTCTTTCATTTCGCCTTTTGTAAAGCCAGCCTATAGTTTTTTTTCAAAGTTCATGGACAAACAATAATCATATCAATGGCTTGGGGAACGGGCAATCTTGATGCCCCTCAAAGCACAGGACATCCTTCGGCTACAATCCCTGGTGCTATTGGGCAATGTGCTAAGGGGCAATGGTCATTAGCCTCAAGACCCCACCATTCTGTACCATCGATATCATAGGACTGAAGACTGAAATAAATCAGCACACCCATGAAGGCAACACCAGCATCCAGAGCAGCTGATAAGATGTAGTTATGTCTAGCCCACCATCCCTTGTATCTTCTGAAAATATAATAGTTGAAGAAAACTCCCACGGCTCCCCAACTCCAATAGTGCACAGCTTTAGCTGATGGCATAAAAAGTGGGCCTGCAATCAGGATGGGCATGTGGATAAACTTGATCCATTTCTTTTCTGGGTATTTGCGTGAAAGCAGCCACACTGGAACCGGGGCAAGCAACCCAAACAGGAAGAACCAGGTCAACTGTGGGTAAACACCCTGGCTTGTGAACATTCTTAGTGGCCCAACTACTCCCCAGATGATTGAAGCATTGTAGAACACATCATCGTTAGGACATGTCCATGGACTTCCCTCTGGTAGCAGCTTTGGGTTACAGATGTGGTCAATAGATGTCAGAAGCCACCATGCTGTGCCGAAATAGGCAGTTGAAGAAACTAACGTTCCAGCTAACTAAAGGCAAGGTTGACAAATTATACAAAATTAATCATATGTAAAGGTTGAAATAGAAGTTATGATTAACTCTGTTAACTGATTGTAAATATTCAATTACCTGAACAATGAACATGGACCTCGGAGGGACTTTCATGTAGTGGCCTAGTTTGAAGTCACTAATAAAATTGAGGGCTTGTGCCATGCTG
Source organism: Bursera palmeri (assembly GCA_026225775.1). Classification (NCBI taxonomy): domain Eukaryota; kingdom Viridiplantae; phylum Streptophyta; class Magnoliopsida; order Sapindales; family Burseraceae; genus Bursera; species Bursera palmeri. The sequence continues at coordinate 12,600 of JANKKB010030022.1, read as the reverse complement.
ATATAGCCATAGGTCTTGAAAGTCACATTAGCAAGGGGCCTACCAGGATACATAAACCCGATAACCATTTCTGTAATCACGTTTAGCCCTGGTTGCTGCAGATTTGCAAATTTTATTATAACGGTTTTTTAGTTCTAATCTCTTCTATGCATAAATGGGATTCATTTAAGCAAAATAGTTCAAAACCTTATATTTTGTTTATCTTATCATTCAAAATTTTATTTTGATACAGAAGTAATGTGTTTTTGGTCTGGGAAATACCGAGTTTGTTGTTGCTTGAATCACTCCAACAGGTAGTGTAAAAATGAATGCCATGCCGCAAGCTAGGATAAGTCCCCACCAAGGAAGTTGAAGCTGCTTACCAAACCCTTCACAAGCATAGAGGGAAAGAGCGAAGCTCACTATTAATATGACCTGGAACCACCACTGAGGTACTGCTTGATAGTTTTTCTTCATCAGTCTTGTGTGCACATCACCAAACTGATCTTTAACTGCGGAAGCTGTTTTCTTCCACATTGCCCAAATTGTTCTGCTCATTGTTTCAACAAGGAAAGCAAATAGTCAACAGCTTTTAGTACAAGAGAATTCTTGCCAGGGAAAGAAAATAAAGTCATGGTACGAGATAGGAAATAATGTTCAAGATATTTACTTTCCCTCGAAGAGTGCAACATGTGAAAGACTAGCCATCAGAGTTGCAAAGCTCAATCCGTAGGTGAAGGCAAACACGATACTGACGTAGACTTTGCTATAATTATCATAGGCAACTTTATTGAGATCAAAGGCTTTCTCATTGAGGACTCGGGTAACGTTGTAAATTTGGCCATTATAGTCAAAAGTGTGTGAGGAGAATATGGGAAATCGTTGGGCTTCATATAGATTACACCAATAAGCAATGGGAACAAGAACATAGAGAAACAAAATGAACCCAACTAAGATATTGGCAATGGCAAAGAAGGGAGTGGCTAGAGGACTTCCCATGTAAGCCACAGTGGCCCAGTCAAGGCCGATGGAACCAATGCCAAGGCCATTAAAGCCTGAACCAATCTTTTGTGCCGTCATTGAGTCCTTCCATATCCAGCATACAAAGGAGAGAAAAGATAGTGAAGGGAAAAAATAGCCTGGGAAGGTGTAGTAAGCAAAGCTTGATATAAAAACTAGGAGGAAGAATTGTAGTCTAGTTAGTCCTCCCTTGGGTCTCTTTTCTTTTTCATGTAACGCCCTGTAGTTTGAGCGTATATTTGATCAGTTTTTCAGTATCAGAAAATAATGATTTGGCATATAATTTTGTTCGCTGTGAGAGAGAGATGAGCACCTGAACAGAGAGACTTGAACCAGGTTGGCTGGCCACCACATGTAAGGGGAGTCAACAAGGTATTTCCTGAATAAACCAGCCCACCCGTATCCAAGCAGCTGAATTTTGCAAATAACAGATAATCTTTTTTACATCAGAAAGTTATAAATAAAACAGGATTAACATATGAGCCATTTGCTAACTGCCGGTTATGGAGTGGTATAGCTACTATTTTATTTTAAACTTGAACTAGTATATTCTTTTTAAATACTTCCAGACTCTTGAAGAAAAAAAATTTATCGGGTCCGAGTTGTTTTATGATCATATCAAGGTATTTGTATGATCGAAGTTCGTCAACCCAGGTAGATATTCTCTCTTTTATTGATTTTTTTTCTTGGGGTTTTGTGTCAGTATTTTCACCCAAAGCGCGTCTTAAGTTGTTGGATCCAAACTATTATAGTAATAGATACACTTAGATATTGCATGCCATTTCCAAAAGTCACAAGAATACGGGTTTGATTTTATTTTTGGATTATCTTATGAAGACTAAATGGCGAGGCAACTAAAGATATAAGGTGACAACTAATTTGTGATAAATGAGAAAGCTTCATATCAATAAAGTTAATCCCGAAAGTAAAATGAAAAATTCAAACAAAAAGCCAACTCTACCTGAGTAGTTTGGACTAGCAACATAGCTGCTACCGCATTCAGACCTCTGAGATAGAAAGCCTTGACAATTGTAATTATGAACACTGCATAAACAGTACTTGATCCGCAGTTGGCGAAAATGGTGATCAATACGTGTTCCTTGAGATTGAAAGGCCCTGGATTCAATGAAAATGACCATGGTGTGAGCGGAACCCGAATTGGTTTTGATGGAAGCGATGCTGCCATGAACTTTCCTAGTGGGAGGACAAGAATCTGAGCTGAAACTGGACCAACCGATAGCAGATTCTGGCGATAACCAAAAAACTTGTTCACAAAGGACAGGAGGCAACATGAAATAATCCCCAGAACCCATGTTCGAAAGGTTAAAGCTGGCAGTGTAGGGTCATCAGTGATTGGAACTGTGAGTCTGACTTCCTCAATTGGGTTATCATTAACTTCTTCATGATCTCCTGTGTCATCAACAAATTTACAACAAGTCTTCTAAAGTGTTAATACCTCAGCATGTAACAAACCTGCAAATTCTTATCATGCAGCATAAACTAATTGACAAGAATATCTTATATTTATAAATGCATAACTCATGATCACCCATCTATGCAACATTCCCAGAACATATAGTCCAGGCTTTATTTCATGGTGATAAAATAACCTGACCAGTTTTCATAGAGTGAGGGACTGAGAGTGAGAGGCTTACCCTTTACATCAACATCAATTTGATGCTTCTCTGGAGACTTAGATTCCGGGACCCCATCTTCACCATAATCACCCATCTCTCTCCTTCTCTTCTTGAACAGAAATGGGAATGCTTAGCAGATTCAAGCCTGCAAGGCTAGCTATATAATAACACTAATAGTACCTGTCTTGCCATCGTTCTATGTTTTAAAGCTAATCTTACATATTCTATGTAACTATGTAACTAAGCCTAACGTTAACTTCATCACATTAAATATATTTGAAATTCTATTATTGATGTAGATATCAATGTCAATTAAATAATGCAATTTGTAAGATACTGAGAGACAGTTCATACAATATTGATAGCAATATTTTCCACCAAAAATCACTTTCCAAGCATTTATTTCTAGCAAGTATATATGAGTAAAAGATCTTTTCATGCATTTATTTCTAACACTACTCGTATGTGTGTGTGTATATATATATATATATGGATGCTAGCTTCTACTCTAACAAGTAACTTGAAAACACTTTTGTATTTTGGTGACCTACTGCTAGCTTTCTTTTTTCATTTTTGCATTAATACCTGGAGCTGGAAATTTGTTCTTTTCTGAAAGGGGGGCAAGGCAAGAAATCCCAAGAAAACTGAACCCCATTGATTATCAAACTTTCGCCAAGGGGCAATTGGCCCTATTGATCACATTGTGGGAGATAAGTGACAATATAATGGGCCATTATATTCTATATAAAGGCCTCGTTACACATGTAATGTATGTCATCTAAAACTAAAGAGACTATACATGACTATCATGTTTGAAATGTCTTTATTTCATTTATATTAAATATAAAAGAATTTTTTTTCCTTTACTTTTGTATCGACTCTACTTTCTACTTTTTATTTTTTTCAATAATATTTTTTTTTAAGGAGCAACTTTTGATCCCACCTTCATAAAATTGAAGTAAACATTAGCTAGATTAACGTGTGATTAACAGAGTCTTTATTATATATATATGTACATTATAGAATTCTACGTACGCATCAAACCTGATTAGAATATAACAATACACTCAAATATCAAAATGGGGTAAAATCCTCTCGCATACCAAGTTTTGAGAGAGTACCAGATGGGCGGCAAATTGGCCAGTTTTTGTTTGGTTGCTAGTAACTATTTGGTGTATCAAAAATTGTCCTTTTTACCTCTGTAATCTGGCCCAAAATGATGGGAAAACTGCAGATAATAATTAAAAAAAAGGTGGCAAGGAAGGACGTGGAATCCTGGTCTTTTTAGAATATTGGTGATGGTTGGTGATGATTGGTGATAAGACCTATTTGTCTTCTTGCTCTCCCAAGTGATAGTTCCGATGTGAATAAAGGCCTGGATAACGACAATTCAACTTGCTCTAAGCTAAGCTAAGTGATGGGAACTCGTAAGCTATAGGATACATCGCTCTCTCTTTGCAACCCTTCAGTTGATTGTCGTCCGAATGCAAAGATGGCTTACCCTTAAGTTCTATTGGTGGTACTGATCAAGGATCCGGGGAAAAGTCGTTTGACAACCCTGATGTTTTAATTTTTTTAACCGTCCTGCTTTTAAAAATTTCTATCAACACCATATTTTCTGACAACGTTATCTTAAAATGAATGGATCAGGGCATTCTTGCCTTTTAGATGGTCATAAGTAATTAATTTATAATTTCTTTTCAGTCTCACTTCTTTCTCTCCTTCCTTTCCTATCCTCCCTCTTTTGTTCAATTTACAAATTGACATCATTTCTTCTTTCTCTCTTTTCATTAACTTCTTTATTATCAAAATTAAAATTTAGTACACATCTACAATTGGTAAAAAAAGAGGCTTTGGCGGTAGATTTGGAGTTAATGATTCATGTCATGTAACGACTTTGAGGAATTTTTGTTATTTGTGGTGATGGAGGATGAAGAGTAGAGGTGAAGGTTATCTAGTCTTGTTTCCACTTTTTAAGTCATTTTAAATACAATTTCAAATATTAAAATTTTCGTTATTTAAATTATGTATCTTCTACGTTTTTAGTGATTTATTATATAGTGAATGACTGAAAATGATTTACTAAATTAAATTTGAATGTTTCAGATATAGTATATAAACAAAACATTCAAGATCATATTTATTTTACTCCTATCTAAAGAATTTATCCTACATTTTCGTAAAATTATTTGAATTCCATGGATGAATATGTTGGTAGTGATATTGTGGCTGGGGAGATGACATTGGCTGCTATGGAATCTAGGAAGACAGAAAAAACATAGAAAAGATAAAGAGAGGGATGGAAGAAAGTACATTAGGGGTATTTTAGTCTTTTCGATAATAGATTCTTGGTCAACTAACAGATTCACCAAACGTCGTTAAAAAAGTCGGATGTTAGGCTCGATTTTCAAATGCGGGGAGTCGACGAATAAACACCAAATCTCAGGGGTGTCAAGGTAATTTCCTGTAATGATTATCTTCCGTTAGCGTAACGTTCATGTTGATTATGGCGATTTCAAAAAACCGTTGAAAATGGTTCCTGTCTTTGTTCACTTCACTCGCCTTTAGTACAAGCAAACTCCTACTCACAAAACCTTAAAGCAGCTTCGTCGGTTCGATGTTTTGTCGGATGCTTTCACTTGTTCTTTTGTACTAAAAGCGTATACGGCTACGCTGGATAGTTGTAATTGGAAAACTGTTAAGGGTATGTGGAGAAACTTGGGTTGGGATCGAACTTCAGTCTATTGTATATTCAAATTTCTCTTCAAATTGATGAATTGCTTTGTGATCTTATGGTTTGAAGTATGATATTTCAAACTGAAGTCTTTGGGAAAAGGATTCTCGAGCACTAGATTAACTTATTCCCAAAATTATCATCCAACGTTTTCCACTTTTCCACAATTGAAACATTAGGCCTACAACTAAACAAATCATGTGAGATTGGGATTTGAATGTTGGCTAAAACTTGAAGAACCGTGATCATTTTTTCAGTGAAAAAGGGTATGACTGCCTTGAACTGTATTGGTGTCGAGCACCACCACAATATGTTAAATAATAGAATTCTTTGAATTTTTAAGATCTTCTTATACTTTGAAAATTGATTCAAGATGCATATATGAGATTCCATTTTTTCTTTGTTCATAAAAAAATCTCATGTCTCCTTAGTTGATGTTGCATGAGCAATTTCTAAAAAACATGGAGTTTTTCCAATTCATTTATATAAGATGGAGCTTTTAAATCTTTCTCTCGATCATTCGCTAAACTTTCTCTTTATTCCGGTGTTAATTCTGTTTGATCTGCTGATTCGTCAATTGTTTGATCTACAATCTCCTAGATATCTTCATATTCAAATAAGAGTTATATATGAACTTTACTAAATTAAAAATTATTTACATCAAACTTTAAAAATTGTAAAAAAGGAAATTCTTCTTGTAGATATTCTTGCAAATCCATATCGCTGTCATGGTTGCTTAGCTCAGAACTCTTACTAGCTCGGATACTAATTGTTAAAAAAAAAAAAAAAAACAATGCAACTCAAGCAACATAATAAAAAGAGATAATATTTGAAGAAGGCACACTACTCATTTTAATTCTCCTTAATTAAATTAACAAAATACAAAATCTTATATAGTGTACATATCATAATTTCAGTCACCTAATAAAACTAAATAATATTAATTAAAACAAACCAAATAACTAAGCCTAACTCAATTTAATTAGGACTTACTAAAACTAGATTTAACTTAACCTTCATTTATCTAATAAGACTTATAGTCTGACAAACATGCTTGGTTTAATTTCCAGCAGAGTTCAATCACAGTTGATGAGGTGATTCACGAGTTTGTGGCTGGAGATGAGACAAATCCTCAGGTTGATGACATATCTTGAATGTGGGAAAAACTACAAGGTGAGATGAAGCTAAAAGGATATATATGTACCTAACGCATCAGTTGTGTTGGATTTGGAAGATAGAGGGGAGAAGTTTTTGTATAGGCGTAGTGAGAAATTGGCTCTAGCATTTGGACTGATAAACATGCCTCCTGGAATACCAATTAGGTAATGAAGAATCTTCATGATTTTGAGGACTGTCATGCTGCATTTAAACTACTCTCAGAAATTGTGAACTGTGGGATAGTTGTGCGTTATCAGAATAGGTTCCATTGTTTCAAAGATGCTTCTTGTTTTTGCAGGCATTACTGGTAACAAGGTTGACATAACTCTGTAATCTGACAGATTTAATTAAAATTTGTATCATAGAATAATTTGATATTTCGTGATTCTTCAGCTTATAAAAACCTTCTTTTCTCTCACGAGAGTTCAATAACAAACAATAACATTTTAATGTTTAACATGTTTTTCCTATACGAATCTACAATATCTTTTTCAATGGAAATTTTACAGTGTTTTGTTCTATTTTCATTTCGCTACGAAAAAAATTCTGAAAGAGCTCGAGCTACTTCGTAAACGTCTCTTCTTGTCTTCATTCTCTCTCCTACTCGTTCTGCATGCGCAAACAACCTATCATATCAACGACCTGCGTGACTGGCGATCTTGATGCACCTCAAAACACAGGGCATCCTTCGGCTACAACTCCTGGTGCTATAGGGCAGTTTGCTAAGGGGCAGTGGTCATTAGCCTCAAGGCCCCACCATTGTGCACCATAGATATCATGGGACTGAAGGCTGAAATAAAGCAGTATACCCATGAAGGCAACGCCAGCATCCAGAGCAGCCGATAAAATATAGTTATGTCTGGCCCACCATCCCTTGAATCTTCTGAAAATATAATAGTTGA
>JANKKB010030021.1:675-40810 GCA_026225775.1 Bursera palmeri | reverse complement strand
ACATATAATTTCTAGGGTACACCATTTGTTTATGGATATTGTATTTATATTGATCCAACTTAATTTATTCTTGAAAAAATTATACACATGGAATAAATCTAAGATGCATTTTAGTTGAAAAATAATTATATTTAGATGTCATATAACCATTTTCAATGTTGGACAACGTTTCACGTTGTTCGATATCAAAACATTTATAACAGATAGTATCTAATAGTCGAACATAAGATGCTTGATCATCTTGATATTTATTTTCATTAATATCTTATCAAAGGTAATATTCGATAATATTTATATCAACGTATAATGCTAGATGGCTCATAATGTTAGATGGGTCGCAACGTTTGATGGCACTTGTGCTCTTTATACCTTAAATGCTACCTGCAACTTCCAAATGTAAATTGATTGAGTTTGCTTACGGTCGTCGAGAGTCTATCGTGATGGTGATGGTCAACTTTTTAAGTTCTGATTTGTATAGCACAGAGTTGGCCTAAAAGTCCTATAATGGACTGGAAGGTGAACTGCTTACAAGAGTTTTTCACGGGTATGCCACCAAAAGAAGGCAAGAACTTGTTTCCCAGCCTTCAAAAATGCATTTTTAAGCATATGGTAGACAGAAAGAGTTGACTATCTTCGAAATATTTTTGGAGACTAGTGCGCAGCAAATGTTTGAGTTTCTTATATTCATATATTAAAAGACAATGATTAATTTATTCAATTCCCTATACATAAGTTGAGATCAAAGATATTCCTTTTCCTCTTTAACATATTGCCAACATTTCTTGGTGTATAAAAATACCCTTTAGATTTGACCATTAACTTGATGTAGAATATCTGAAACTTTCACCCGTAATGCTGATAAAAATTATCTCTGTTTGGGATTTTAATTGAGGATTTTAATGGTAAGGGCGGTGAGAGGCAATTTCAGAATTGGAGAGAATGTCTTCGATTTTAAAGCAAAGCTGGTGAGCGCAGGTTAGAAAAATGCAGATCACTGTCTCTCCAGGACAATACTTTGGGCTAATTAATCTGCCACCCAATGAAATGTAAATCTACTTTCCCCTTTCTTTTACAAACTACACATATCTGATACAAGTAGTAAAATCAAATGAAGAACTGGCACTATGCAAAAATATGTTACAACAAATAAAAAAACTGTCACTAAGATCCCAAGGAAAGGTGGAGAGAATTAGAACCGCCCAATTTCGTTGCAAATAAATAATTGTATGCAATCAGGATTGCAACAAGCAACATGCTTCATTCATCTGAGCTATAATCACTAGATTCTGGCAGTACATCCACAGCAGCGCAGCAGAATGACTCTTTGTCTTGAGAAGAAGACAACTTCCATTTGAATTCCATTTCAGATCTGTTATATTAAACTGTGGTAGCGGATTACTTACACAGTAGGCACCCGAAGGGGTCCACATATACAAGTGCAAGCTTCCAGTGCAAAGAACAAGACGTGTACATGTCGGGTCCCATGCTGCTGCTCGAATAGGATCCTTCTGCACCAAAATGGCAGCAAGCTCAAGGCGGCGAATGTCCCATATCCAGAGAGCAGTCGGCATGCTGTCATTGCGAGTGCAAATAAACTGACTGTCTCTGCTCCATGACATAAGGCCTGAAATTAAAGTTAATCTCTTTAGTTTATAAAATGAAATGGACTTGTAATCAGTTTGTTAAGCAAACACTAGAACCTTCAAGAAGATTTTCGAGCATTTATACGGTACACCTGCCTTGCATTCAAATTTCAGTAGTTGATGCTACAGCATGAAATGGAAAATATAACAGAGCATTTGCTAGCAGTATTACTGTAAACAAGGAATCAGGGCTTACCAATTCCTTGTTTAGGGTTGGGTTTGTCAGCAGGAGGCTTCTGAAAAGGCAAAGTAATTGGTACTTCCATAACCTCATACCGAACTCTGAAGTGTCCATCTGCAGCATCTTCTTAGAGGAAAAGAAAACCAATCAAATGATTCAGGGATGGAAGTTTGCATATAAGTAGCAATTAAAGAACATGACTATGAAAGGTCATAGTAGTATGTCTGTGACAAGCAAAAATTAACAGTAAAAGAACATAGTATTTCAGTGACAGACTAAAATGATCTCACTTTACAACTATGAAACTTCCTTTCTCTTATTTTATTTTTTGATTAGACAAACAAATTTTAATAATGTAAAACTAAATTACAAAGGTCTAAACCGGAAGTCCACTGAAAGAAGACAAAAGTAACAATAATCCCAAGAAGATTACAATTGCATACATAAGCAGGAAGTAGTAAGAAGCAAGTACAAAAAGAAGAGGTTTAAATAATTTTATAGCTAAAGCGTTTAGAATTGTACATGTGTCATGTGTTAAAGACACATTTGAGAATTGTGCTTACCAGAATTGCCTTGCATAAAATCATCACTCAAACTTAATTCAGACATATCAAGCTGCAATGGTTCATCTACCTCCTGCCATTTTAAGAAACAAAACGTCAAAATAACTTCTAACCAAAAAAAAAAAAAAAAAATCAATCTTTTATTTATCTGTCAACTTAGAACATAAAGAAAGCCAGTTACCTTGAAAACGGCAGCAAAACAAGGACCACGAACAGTCGATAGGTGCATAAATTCAGCGAATGTTTTCCAAGTCAAGTGATTCAAAACACGTAACATCTGATCATAACTACCGACAGCCAGAAACTGGCCACATGGAGACCATGAAACACTTTTTACACCAAGTCCACTTTCATATGCTTGATACTTAAACAGACACCTTCCATCTGGTGAGTAAATAAGAACCTGTTCACCAAACATAAGTTCTTCATTTTTCAGCTATGGTTCTAAGATAAGCTGTGTCACAAGAATACTAAAGGACATCCTTATCCAGTAACAGAAAGGAAAAACTCAGATAATGAGGTGGTTCAATTGACATGATAGTGGATATGTGCAGTTAGTCAGTAACACATGTATCGGACATTTTACAAATTTTTTCAGGTTTAAATGTCTTCGCACAACATTTCCAGCCATTATTTTACATGTAGATGACCATCAACATTGAAAAGCGTGAGAATCTTCAGGTACATATAGAGAATATTTCATTCACTACGCAATTCAAATGTGCATAGATCAGAACCCAAAAGTTAACAAAAATAAACAAGGATAAGCCAAATCTTACATATTTTTGGTTATCAGTATAAATGAAAGTATAAAGAATGAGAAATGGAGTGATTCACAGTTTTAACAAAGGCAGTGAAGAGCACAAGGTTCAAGGTTCAATACCTTATACTCCATAGGCGAATCCCATATCAATATGGCGCTATCATCTGGTGACCATTCAATATCAGCCAAATCCAGTGTATCAACAGCAAAAACACCCATTATCTCCCATGTATGACAAGAGAGCAGATTTATATAGTCCTTGCAATCACGTCGGGTACAAATGGCAGCAAATTTTCCATCTTGGGTGAAAGAGACCCCCTTGGAAGCATGTTTGGGCCACTGCACATGAACACATGCTGTATTCACCAGTGACCACACTGTTAATCGCAGCTGAAAATCTGATGTAGTAAGTATGTGACGGCTATCCGGACTCCACCTAGCATAAGCAATACCAGCAGGACCTTCATCTATTTTGCATGTCCATTCAGGTTGGGTCAGTGACCATGCCTGTATCATTGGTCTTTTATAGAGACCACAGAGAATGTATTCAGAATCAAGTGCCCATTCGATATAGCTTATCTTATCCAAGCATGAAAACAACTGCACAACCTGCATCATAAACATAAGATATATTCACCATCTATGTGTTCAGCATTTCCAAAACGTCTCTGCCAGGACCACGCTTCTTAAACATCCCCAAAAAATAAACTTACACAAACATATCTCTCGAATTTGAAAAATATGGAACAAAACCTTCCTTACAGTGTCCTTTCCTATTAATTTTTTACAAAACCTCATAATGGGTCTCTTCAGAATTATCTCGGGAAGGTTTCTGACAGAGTTTGAAATTAGGAGTCTTGCTTATATGTCAGCTAAACCTAAGGCAATGCGGATGAAAATTTCTCTACAAATTAAACAAATACCTGATAGAAGGCTAATATCAGAAACATCAATTATAATGTCATGTAGTTTTAACCTTCAACATCAATTTCAAATCAATCTAGAAACTTAACATACAATATACCACTGAAATTGTTGCCAAAATTGCTTTACATAACTTCGATCATAATGTTTCAGAAATATTAATAACTCAGCTCAATTAAGCCAGCATTACACATCACGATAGATTTCACTTCACTTCTCATATCAAGTCACGTGATCTAACTATATCGAAACAAATATCAAATCGAGATTAATTCAAATTTTAAATCTTACATTACTTGACAGCTAGGCTTACCTTAAACGAGTGAGTGTCCCGAATGACCAGACGATAATCGACGGCGACGGCGATGTAACGCGCGTTAGGCGAAAAGCAACACGGCCCGGTCTGTTTATAAGATTCTGTGAACTCCATTTACAGCCACCACAGAAACAAACGAGAAACTCACGAGAGCTGCAAATTCATCTCGGAATGGAGCTCACAAGAGCCCGAGATGCTGAGTAAGCGCAATGCGACCACTAGAGGGTGAGCATAAGCTAGATCTGGGCGTTGCTTGTTAAAGATGAACGTAGTGGACTGGAGAGTTTGAGAGCCAAGAGTTTGGTTTCAAATTTCTGAAAAGCGGATGCTACTGAACTGAAGATCGAAACTCGAGGGAGAAAGCCACCACCTGAAAACGACAATTATATAAAAACTCGTTAGCGGTGTTTTTTTTTTTTCTGCTCTTCGAATGGAGAGACGGTCATTGTGGGCCGGTTTGGTTTCCAACTTGCAAGGCCCAAATCCAAGTTGGTAGGTTATTTATGCTGTTGTATTACTATTACAAGACAGGCAATATAGGATTTACAGCAAGCTATATAAATTAATGTGAATAATAGATAAAATATTATGAAATATTAAATAAATTATATCGTTAAATTAATTTTTCAAATAAATCATTAATTTTATTTTAGTATTTACAAAAATATAAGAGTTAAATTAAAGCCCACCATTGACCAATCTATAATTTTATTTATTTGATATTTATAATTTTGTATTAACCTAAATAGAATATATGATTTTATTTAAGATGATTTATCTTAAATATTTCAATATTTATAATTTCTTAATAAACCTCGATAATACGAGGAAAATTTTTTTTTTTTTAAAGAGAACACCTAAGTATATAAAAATGCATGATAAACCCTCAAAATAATCATAATACAATAAATCAAAATAGAAAATGCTAATATTTGGTATTTTATTCAATAAATATACTTTCATAATGTCTTCGAGTATTTATATTTTAAAAATATTGCATAATTATCTCATTATAAATGCTATTAAAAATATCTTTATTTATAATGCTAAATATTAATATTTCAATCCAAATTCTGAGTTCTAAGTCTCAAAATTGCAAGAAAATTTGGTAAATTAATTTCAACACAACTTTGATAATAATTGATAGCATTTAATATCTCTCCATAAATGTTATCAGAAGAAGTTTCACAATATCTTTCATTTTTTGTTGAGAAAAATTAGAGATGAACAAAGGTAATGAAAAGCCTCATCAATTGTGATTCTTTTAATGATGTTTGCTAATTTTTTTACTATAATTAATATACATAAATCATAAAGAGAAAACAAGGGACAAATATACTATATAATTTCATTGAAAATTATAGATAGAAAGAGCTAGTCATTAACTTGACCAAAATTCTTCAAACTTGTATTCTTACTAAAATCTGATAGATTGGTCATGAACTATAAAAGAAGAAGTGAAAGATATAATTTATAATAGAGTGAATAAAATAAATCTAAAATACAATTCATGAAATGAAATATGTATATGTACTAGAGTAAAATGAGATATGTTACTGAAAGTTTCATAGGCTAATAATTAGAAATAAGGAAGACAAATTAGGTTTTTTTTTTTTTTTTCCTAAGCAATGGTATAATATTACTATAGCTCAAATAAGGGTGGAAAATTTTATTTTTATAATTTCAGGAGAGGCCCAGCCCATAAACTACTAAAATATGAACTACTTAAATTTTAAAAAGTGGGTGTACTTAGAATAATATTTCCCAGCAACCTGTCTAAAGAGAGTGAGCAGAAAAACTTATGCTACGTAATAAGTTATAAGTACTATTAGATTTGAAGGAATGACTCTCGCCGTATGAAACAATAATCTAACTACTAAGTTAAGTAGAGATTATATATTTTATTATATTTTGATTATATTATTGATACATTATATTAAATATAATTATCAAATTATATTTTTGTTGATTTAATGTTGCTATATTAATCATAATTTTATAATTAACAGGTTGATTAAAAAAATATAGGCTATTAAACTCAAAATGGTTAATTGATCATACTATTAGGAAAATACAATTTGAACTTTGATATATGATTTAGAGTTAATGGTTTCCCCTTTAATTTTTTAAATTAAAAAAGTAAGCACAAGTTTTAAAAAATTATAAAATATTATCACTTATATAAAATATTGTTATAAATAATTTATTTATAAATTGTTGGTAATAGTTCAAAAGAAGAAAAAGACTTGATCATAAAATATTTAATAATTAGAGATTACAAATGAATAATATATAAGCTCATTTTGATCATTTAAACATAATAAAAATTAAAACACTTCATCTTAGCGAACACCTTTTTGTTGTTTTTAAAAAACACTACAACATTTTAAATCTGACTTATTAAATACTCACAACTCTATTTTCTTAAGTTCGATTATTTTTCGGATGATTTTTCAAATATATTCTTATAATAATTTACCTAAAAATCTAATGGGAGTTCATTAATTGTACTTTTCAAATCATAAATATTAATTTAGGTTTGATTATAAAGGTTTCATTTAAAATTATTCATATGTTTTAGATGAAATATTATTTCTTTTCTAATAATTTAACACTAGGTGTATCTATAAAAGGGGTTTATAAAATATTTTCAAGAATTCATATAATTCCTATGTTCAGAAAATTTTAAATGGGGTATAATAAGATATTGGGTTCTTTAGTTCAATAATAGGGTACAAATAATACCATTCTTTTTATACAAACTTAATTATAATGGTTAATCCCATAATTAATTAAACATAAAATATAATAGATATATAATAGAGACAACAAAATGTTAATTTGAAGAAACTTGGTAAATTTAAACACAAAAAAGTTAAATCTTGAAACTAACACCCAAAATGATAATTTTTTTTAGAAACCAAGATGTCCGGGTTTAGATTATACCCACCTCAACTAATTATGGGTAGAGAATGGAATGCCATCTTCCATTAAGATATATTTTTATAATGTCTGTAAAGCTTAGGGGTCTTAGAAATATTGACCCGGAAGAGACAAAATAAATCCTTGAAGCTTTCCACCGCCAGCAAAACTTAAAACCCTAACCCCTAAGAGGTTAGAGTGTCAGGGTTTCTATACCAGACTACCGTCCTCGTTGAGGAACATAAAACTCCAATTGATACCTAACGGAGAAACAATTCTGAATCATGGCCTCCTCCATAGCCTCACAATTACAAGCTGTAAAGGCTTTGGTGCGAGCCAATGAAGAGCCTCTCAAGAGACCCCTCACGCGCCCCTCCATCTTATTTAGTCCTAAAGAAGCTGCTGATATCGATATCGAAACTATTCTCAACATTGCACTTTCAGGTCAAAACTTTCATGGCCTTTTGTGTGTGTTTTGTTTTTGTTTTCTGTTTGTTTGCCGGAAAACGTTTGGCTTAATGCTGACATGTTCTCAGTGGAATTCAATGTAGAAATAGCAATGAAAGATGATTTCTGACAGACCTGCTTCGGTAACATATAATGCATGATTGGTAAATATTATCGTTTTGGTCTTGTAAGTGGCCTCAAACTAGGAAAAGAAGACAAAATATGATAAATGTTTAAATCTTCTGAAATTGGAACATTTAATTTACGGCTTACGTTATATGTTGGAGTAAGTTCAACTGAGTTCGTGAGAAGTTTAATTTAATTTCTCTTTCTTCGTAACTAATCAAAGAATTGGAAAGGAATTTGGTTTTCCTTTTATTAGTGGAATCAATTTTCATCATATACATTTAGGTCTGTAGCTAAGTAATATCTGGTGTCATAAATATTGGATACATGTAAAGTGCAAATTCAGTTTCTACAATTTTGTATAGGAGTTTCGGTAACAAAGCTTTTCGGTTCTTTTATTTAAATATCAGGCCTGGAGGCTCTTACCAGCGTTGATGAACGGTACAGAAACTATAAGAATGATTTGTTTAGCCATAAGAGTAAAGATTTAGATAGAGAATTGATGGGTATAGAGGAAAATAATCGGATCAACACGTCGGTAAGTTTGTACTTACGGCTACTCTCGGGACATCTTCAACTACCTGCATCACTCAAGACACTTGAGTACTTAATACGCAGATACAAGTAAGCACTAAAATCAACAATACTTACTCAAAATTCAGTGAAGTTTGTTTATTATTCGATGTATGTAATGTTGTATTGGTTTGAATTTCAGGATTCATGTTTACAATACTGAGGAATTAATTTTATGTGCTCTGCCGTACCATGATACCCACATTTTTGTTCGAATAGTGCAGTTACTGAACTTAGGGTGAGGAGCATGTGATTATTGTTATAGTTGATGCAGTTCGGTAAATTTTTTTGTATTTTGATTTGATTTTTTATTTTCTAATATCATGTGGTAGAAATAATAAATGGAGATTTCTGGAAGGCGTTAAAGTCTCAGGTGCACCACTTCCTAGAACAGTTATAGTGCAGCAATGCATTCGAGATATGGGGGTTTTGGAGGTTTTATGCAACTATGTAAGTTTTTGCCACATGATCAACTAGTGTTTGGTCAATGTCTATCTTTTATGTCATATAATTGAATTTTCTGTTGCAGGCATCTCCTACCAAGAAATTTGTGCCTTCAAGGCCTGTGATCAATTTTTGCACTGCAGTTGTTGTTGAGGCTTTGGGTTCTTTTGTGACTGTTGATAGTGATGCTGTAAAGAGAATCCTTCCCTTTGTATCTTCCAGCCTTCAGTCTGGCACAAAAGGTGGTTCAGATCACAAGGTGAGGTTTAACACAAATGTCATCGAGTTAGGATAGGCACTCTGACATGTGCTTAGCGTGATGCTTCCAAAACATGACAGTAGATGTGAGACATAGTTTTTAATTGCTCATGAAAATTTGAACCTTCTTGCTTATTGATATGTGCTTTTATGCTTTATATCTTATTTTTATATTGACATTTTGTTCTGTGTATTTGTAATGCATATGTTCAGTTGTTCTCTGTTTAGATTTCCTTGGTTGTTTTGGGATATCATTTTGAATGTCATTGTACGTTATATTTTGCTGGTACTTCTCAATTTATAATGGAAACTCTGCCTCTGTTTGTAGGCTGGTGCTTTGATGATTGTTGCTTTACTGGCCAATAAAGTTGCATTGTCTCCTAAACTTATGAAAAGTTTGACTCGGTCGATTGCTGAGATAGCTAGGGAAGACATGAAAGAGTCAACTGACTTGCAATGGTTTCGGTTGTCACTTATAGCTTTAATAAACCTTGTCCAGGTATTATGTCCATGCGATGACTCATGTTCTATATCATGAATTTGAATACTTATTATAGCGAATTGATTAACATAAAGAATCTTTGAAGAAGTTGAGAGTCAAGGAGTTTTTGTAATTCTTTGCCAAGATGGGTAATTTGGGCCGTATAAGTTCATTTATTTCAAAATCAATTTTCTTTTTCTCTATTATATTTCCTTGTATCTTAAATGAGGATTTCATCCCTCCTTGTCTGTTCCTCTTTTAATTAGACTTTGTACCTGTTGGTCTTGTATCTATACCTTGGGCAGAGAAAACGAGTTTGAGTTGTTTTATTTATTTACGTATACCCTTCATAGGTTGGTGGAGTTGAAAATAAAAATTAATTGAATCACAAATATTATTATTATTTGGTTCATTCAAGTTAAAAGGAAATGTAGCATTGCTTTCTTAGTCATGATTTTCATTCTAAATTGCCCTTGATGCTCTTGCAAGGCTCTCCCTTCCCTTTCAAGTGGCACCTTGATTCTGATATGTGACCTTTGAATCATAAGTGTTTTAGACTTAGTAGTTGTTTTCATTTTAAAGTTCCCGAGTGAGGTTTTTGATGTAACGCATGATGTTTCTACGTATGCATTTTTGCATGAATTTGGGTTGTGCAATAATGCATATCTTTTCATTATTGTTATTATTTTTTTTTTGTTATTTCCTTACTTTGGTTTGCAAAAACATTTTTTTTGGCAGTTGCAACCTGTGGATAATTTCCCAGAGAAGGCCCTGGATGTTTTGAAGGAAACTAGGTAATCCTTGAATATGCTAACTGTATTATTGTCCTTTATCCATTGAAGGAGCCTGTAATTCCATTTATAAGGGGAATGGTGCATCTGGCTCTAGAATAGAAGACATAATATAATAATTTTGTTTAGGAAGGAATGAAATCAAAACTGAGATGTAAAACAAGGAAAAAGAAACTCAAGCAAGTCCCATCATTCCATATAGTAACATGTAAAAGAAAAATCAACAAGATCAATCTTATTTAAATTTGTCTCAATTTGTGTTACATAGTGAGAATTTAAGAAGACATCTGATTTTAGTTATTAAAATAGTTCTCAAATATTATGATTTTATGATTTACAATTTCAAGAAAAAAAATTCTTGATGTCATGGGGATACAATCTCAAAACAAATAGTAAAATATCTTTTTAAAATTTTTATACTTTTAACTAATTCTCAAGCTTATATCGAATTATTTTATTCTTTTTAACCTTTATCCAAACACATCATTGTAGGATTGTTTGTTTTTTTTTTAACTACAAATTAAAAAAATCCAAAAAGTTTTAATCATTTTTAGCAAAGTAATAAGAACCTTGGGATAACTACACTCCAAAAGCTAGCCATTGAGGTGGGATAGCTCAAAGTTTTATAAATCCCACACAAGAAGCCCACACTTCCAATATGGGTAGGATTCAAGTCCCGTACCTTACAATTAGGATCCTAACATTTCATTACACTTCGTAGCCCTAGCGCCTACATAGGTTGGCAGTGCACTAGGCCCTTGACTAGTCTCAGGGGAACACTGCAATGCCGACATCACCACTTGTGCTGCATGATTGCAACTGGGAGATATGATATAGGTTTTGATACCAGTTGATAAGTATCTTGGGATTACCATGCCCTAAAAGCTAGCTATTAAGATAGGAGAGTCTAAAGCCTTATAAATCCCACACTTACAATGTAGGATTTAAGTCTCATATTTTGCAATTAGGATCCTAACACAAACTATGCTGTAAATTAGGATTTGGATATTGAATAGGAGTTGCATATGTCTGGGAATTGAAACATTATACGAAATTTAATTTTTGAAGTGCTATTTGAAACCTATAATTATGGCCTTCTTTTAGTTTCATGAGATCTAGTTTTCTCTTATTTATGGTTATATATGTTGAGTAAATGAATAAAAAATATCTACTAGTTTTGTTTTATATACGGAGTACTGTGTAGACAAACCTTATAAGAAAATTGTCATGGCATTAGTATGGGCATTTGCCCTGCTGGGTGCTGGCTCCTTCAGTGCCTGATCCATTGGATTTTTTCTTCACTTGGATTTTCTAAGATTCTTTTGTGCTTATTTTAAAGGGATATTGCTGGGGTCCTTCTGGAACTGGCAAAGGAGTACAATATTGATAAGTTTCTTGCTATGTTTATGGAATCTTTGGTTGACCACAGGTGTGTTTCTGAAATATTTTTCCAATTCTCTCTGAATTATATACCCTTCCCTTCTTATCTCTAGATTTTAAGTTTTAATTTCTTTCTTTTTTTTTTAACTAAATATGCAGTTGCTCTGATGAGTCGTGCCATCTTGTTTTGATGTCAATAATAGAGAAGGTTCCTATTAAGAATTTAGTTGGTCATTTGATCTCAAAGGTTCTTTTATCTTGTTTGAGGTTGTCACGGAGGGATAACAATTCAACATCAACAGGTGATGGGCGTATGATAACTTTCATTTTGTGGTTTTCTGCATTTCAGCACTTATGCATATTTCTTTGGCTTTCAAATTTAGTTTTACAATTTTGTTCACTGTTCTTCCACCTTTGGTATTTGACCATATTTTTTGGCATTAATTGGAAAGTTACTAGTATGAACTGCCATATTTATGTTTTTTGTTATTAGCCATAATCCTTACGATGTTTCAATTTTTTGTTAGGACTCTGGGCTAAAAAGATCTTGGTTGTTATTAATATGAAATACCCGTCTGAATTACGTGAGGCAGTTCGCAAATTTCTGGAGGTTTGTGACCAAATGGTTATTTGCTTGCTTAGTTTTAGATATGAGTTTATGATCCTTTCTCATTTTCTAATAGGATAATAAAAAACAATCCACAAAAGAAGACTCAGTACTTGAAATTTTATGTAAAATGCTGGATGGGAATATTGATATGTCAGAGGCCATCTCAGATTCAAGAATATGGTTTGCATTGCACCACCCGAAGGTATACCTAAAGGAATTCTATAAGAGTTCTGTACTTGTCTACGTTTGCTCAAGTCTCATGCTTGTGTAATGTGAAACAGTCTGAAGTCCGACGCTCTACATTGTCTAGTTTAAACTCCTCTGTGATTCTGGAAACAAAGACTGTTGACTCACAGGTATTTTCGATTCCTTTTGTTATGATATCATTAGTTATTGGTAACAAGTGAATACGTAACCACATGGTCTATGCATTATTTATAAACTCATGTTATTTAAGTACCATTTTTATTATGTCACGAATTTCAGATTATAGAACGTCTGATTCCTAACTTATTACTTCTCTTCTTCTCTTCCATTGTCAGAGGCTTGTGACCATTCAAGATGCTATATTGCACCAGTTTCACGATGATGATCTAACTGTTGTGCAAGCTGCTTTATCGATTGATGGATTGTCAGAAATTATAAGTTCTTCTGATCTTCTTGAAGCATTGAATGATGTGCTTAAAAGATGTGTTACTATCCTTTTCTCAGGTGAGTTTAATTAATGCTAGCGCTATGCTTTAAATTTTTTTGATGTTTATCTATGCCAATCATTCCTCTTAATATTTTAGCTAGTGCTAATTGCTTTTGATACGCTCTGTTAGAACTTAGACACATTTCTATCATGGTTGAGCTCTGTTAGTTTATATTTGTTTACCACTTGAGTCAAAGACTTGGAGTGACTCTTCAAGTAAAGGCTTTTTGTCAGAAGTTTTGGGACCTCTCCAAATTTTGGAGTCGAACTGGGTGCAAATCTTTGGATTAGATAAGTACATACTTTATAATAGTTTGCCTCCATTATCTTGCAATAGATATTCTAACTATTGGTTTTCTTATAATTTATTGAAAGAAATATGACTACAATGTGCTGCAAGTCTTACACTTCAGATCTATCTAATCTTCTCGGTTTCTACTTGCAGGTTCAACAGATAAAATTGCCCTAGCTGGTGATGTTGCTGTTGCATGCCTGAAGATTGCCTCAAGCTTACAAGACTTGAATGGTTTTTCCAAGAAACTTTCAGCCATGATGTTTCCATTTCTGCTTATTCTGCCTAAGGTTTCTAGCTTGTGTTGTTTATTTTTGGTTTCTAAATTTTTCATATTACCATTGGTCAACCATTACAATTATTTTGCCTTGATATTGTTTTTGTATGCAATCCTGCACAGACACAGAAAACGAATTTAAAGGTTCTCGAATTAGCCAAGGAACAAAACTTGCCTTTTTACCAGAATCTTGCCAGTTTTTCAATTGAGGGAAAGGTAAACATCATGATGATAGTCTTGAAGTTGATTATTGTTTGGTTTGAAATCTTGAGTCTTTTATTTTAAGCAGAGACAGGAATTAGCAGTGAGAAAACATGTTTTTATATGCATAAATGATAATCTCAACTTAGATCCTCTGAATCTTGATATCTTTATCTTTTGTGAACTTTCAGAAGAAAAAAGAGGAAAAAGTAATGGAGTTAATTTGTCACATCTGCTTAGCAAACCGTCTTTTCTACATAGTCTCACTTTCATTTTTTTTTTGCTTCAATTTCTCCTCTCAGATATATAAGAACTTGCTGGTTTTGGTATGTTTTTACCATACACCTTGATGAGATAGAATTGAGAGTGTAGAGTTTCTTAATAGCTCTCCTTCATATTTTGATTTGGAGGTGGTTGCCATAGGTTTCAGCTGTCATGTTGTAATATCTTCGTTAGTCTAAAGGAAGAAAAGAGTAATGATAGAGATTTTGATGTGGTTGCCTATATTTGATGTTCAATAATGTGATCTCCCTGGGTTAATCTCATGTTTGTGATTAGATATGTCGATGATGGTGCCTACTAGCTTGGTATGTAAGAACATTATTCTAGTTGAGTAGGATAATAAATAAATAAGTTGTTGTTAAGCTGGATAAGAGCATTGAAGGAGACTGATCTTCATTTTTCTTCTTTTTAATCTTTTTCCTTCCATTTTATTACCTGTGTTGTAATTTTTCCTATTCAATGGTTAATTTCAGTCAGCTAAGTAATTCTTAAGTTGTGATTTTTTAAAAACACAGAAGTTAGAACCTGGAAGCGTATGTTCCATTAATATGGAGGTTATTAGCAGTTTGGCGGAGACATTTTTGAAGTGCCCTCATGAGTATTTGTCTATGGTTGCTGAGAGTTGTAGAGACTTCAAGTTGTCAAAGATGCTGTTTTTTTTGGTTCTGATGCAATCGTTGGTGCTGAAAAATAATAGTATGTTCTCCTTTGTTTACCCTAAAATGCAAATATTGTTCATTTTCCCATCTACTGTATATAATGGATATTTTCCAACATATGTTAATGTATCTCGTTAAACCTTATCAGTCAGACTATGCTTTATTTTTCGACATAATGCTCCTTTTCTCCTACTTATTTTGCACATAAAAATAATTTGTGGTTTTGTACTTAATTTTTTCGTATGTTAGCCGGTGGCGGTCTATCTTTGGAACTTTTTCAAATCTTTTTTCCCATTCTGAAGACTGAGTGGGGAGTTTATGAGCACGCTGCTGATGAATCTGTAAGAGAGGTATAAATTGGAAGTCTATTGGATGATGTGATTTTTCATTAGATTATGTAGTTTGAACTATTTTTATGAATTCAATTTTTGTTTTTTTTCTTCAATTTGACTTTTTTACTTTTTCATTGACAGTTCAATGCTGAAATGTTATCATGGGATTGCAGAAGATTTATAGATCAGCTTTTCGATTTTGACCTTGAGGCTTTAAATATAAAAATCCTAGTCTGCACATTTTGGAGGTTGGTCGAGGCATTTTATTTGACAATGCCTGCAGATGTCTTGCTGGTTGGTTTTCTCCCCCTGATTCATTGCTTTTTTGTTGCCTTCTAAGATTGCTCTGGTATTTTTATTTGTTGCCTTTTGTATTATTATTACTGTTTAATATGGCAACTTTACTCTTTCAGGATGCCAATGAGGGATGGTCTAGTGGACTTCAAGACTTGTTTGTCTTTTTCGCAAACTCGCATTCAAAACATTTTTTCAGGGAACATCGCCACCACCTTGTTTCAAAATGCAAAGTCTCTCTTGTTCGTTTCCTGTCGAGGTTTTTTACAGAAGAAGGTGCTTATTTTGCTTCTGTTCGTGCCATTGATCTTCTTTTATTTTATTCTCTAATCAATTTAACACTCTTTGAGTGTAACCGTTTATCTACCCTTTTCTACTAATTATCCACACAATTCCGGTCTAAAACTGTTGAATAAGATCATTTCTCTTGAATTTTGATGATGGCCTTTTGACAAATGATATTTATTGCTAATCTTATTGGGTTTTCTTGTCTGATTGTTTTGCACCTTTTAATTCTATTTTCCTTGCTTTTCATTTTTCCTGTTTAAGTGTTCACGAGATTAAGTTGTTCTTGGATCTTTTTTCATACTACACAAAATGAGCTTTCATAATCATTTCATGTCTTAGTGTAATTTGTATAAGAACATGTTAAATGTTTCCATTTTTTTTTTATTTTATAAACCTGCTGGCCTTTTTTTTATTGGCGAAATGCAGACAAGAAAAGAAAAATGATTTTCTTTCCGTTAGTGTGTGAAATTTGGTAGACGTCAGAAAACTGCTTTCAAATTACCTTACCAGAAACAGTGTTCTGAGAACAACTCAGTAACATGTTACCAAACTTTCATTTTGCAGATGTTCCTGTTGCTGTTCAAATGGAAAGTCTCCACTGTTTTGCTTTTCTCTGTTCCCAGTCAGATGATAGATTGTTGTTTGAACTTCTGGCTGAATTCCCTTCACTTCTTGTTCCATTGGCTAGTGATAATCAGGTATTGCATTTTTCTTTCTCCACAACCCCTTTCTTTTTGGTGATTGTGTTTGTGCTCTTGGTAGTCTTTCTTACACTTTCTTTTAAAATACAGTAGGGTAATTATATCTTTTCTAAGTGTGATTTTTAATTTCTTATTTAGTCTTGGGTATGAGGAGGCACCATGGTTTGCTTCCTGGTGATAATATTGTCTCTCTTTTCAGGATATAAGATTAGCTGCCATGGGCTGTGTTGAAGGGCTATATGCATTATGGCGACGTGTTGACCCTTTTAGCAAAAAAAATGGTATCCTCACTGTAATAGTGGATTTTCCATGTCCCAAAGTGTTTACATTAATTTTTATTTTTATTTTTATTTTTATTTTTATATAAAATGCAATGTTGTTGTGTATTGAATGGGTTAATGACAGGAAACACTGCAATTTGGAGTCATTTTCTTGATGATCTTTTGGTCTTGATGGTTCAGCAAAAAAGGATTATATTATCAGACAAAAAATTCCTTGCTTCCTTTATGACTTCTTTGCTCAGCTCATCCAGCCATAATCTTACAGTGCCACAAAATATCGAACAAAGGTATTTAGCTCTTGCTAACAATATTTTGGTGTTCAATTGACCACCGTCATTTTCATGCTTGTTATTCTTTACAAGAAGCTAGTTTGCGTAAATTGAGTTCTATTTGCAAATATTTTGATTGTTCTTTTAACGATAATTTTGTTAAATAAATATTATTCAAGTGATAATGATTGGGCATTTTAAGTAATTTTATGCTTTGTAGGTGTCCCGTTTATGTTATAAATCGATGCTTTCATAATTATTGTTGCTTTCTGACTTGCCATTGAAGCACTCATCAATTCGGTCATTCTTCTAAGTTGAAATTGTCCTCATGTTGTAATGAGATTTGTTTGTTTATTTCTAATTATTGGTGCTTCTAATGAATATTTTAGTGATGTTTGATCTGTGGTGGGAAAACCAGTAAATGGTGGGGGAAGACAGGTGAGGGAAAGTGCATGATTCATGGCCAGGAGATGGCCAAGCAGCATATTCCCTTAATTTCTACCTGAGTTGGACCTCACCGTTTTAAAACTTATGATCTTAACTTATGGCCCTCATGCTATCCTCCTGCTTTTGAAGGTGTCCTGGCATTTCTTATCAATAATATATGAGAAGCAACTTCAAAAATTGTTTTGAGTTGCTATAAATTACTTAGGAGTTGTGGGGTTTTTGCCGGTTTAATTGTTTTTTGATGAGCTATTTTTGGTAGAATAATATCTTGAGCACATAGAAAGTTCATCTAAGCTGGGTTGTTTTCCAAGTTGCATCTGTTGAACTAAATTTTCTTGTGCCTTATTTGAATTTACCTTTTTTTTTAATAATATATATATCTTTCTTTAATGCCAATCTGTAGCTTCCAATTTACTATGGCTTTTTATATTGACATTCTGTTTTTTCTTTTACCCATTTAATGGTTTTTGCTAGAAAATTTTTGCAGTTTATATTGTTTTATGCATATTCACTGATTGAATAAGCTTACATTTCGCTTTATTAAATCACTGTATGGTACATCATAATAAGTTTATGAAGTTATACAAATCAATTAGTTGTTTCTTTTCTGAACGTACTTAATAATCTGTGTTTTTTCCCTTAAATATTGTTTCAGATTTGATCAACATACAAAAGAAAAGGTTCTTGCTTTCATCTTGGGTTTTGCTCTAAAACTTTCTGCATTTGGGAAGGTTTGCCCTCTTAAATCTAGTCTTTTGCTAATGCAATCTTCAAATCTGTACTGATGATATATATAAACTACTTTAGGTTCTTTTGATATTTCTTTTGCTTGAAATGATGTTTGTTGGGAAAAATGTTCATTGGAAATGATTTCTCTGGCAGCTAATGATACTATCATTGCTCAAAGGACTGGGAAGTGCCATTTTGCATGTTAAAGATGTAAGGTCATATTTGTCACTACTCCTGGAAAGGCGTAGTCAGTACTATTTTGACCTCAATAAGTCATCTCAGAAATTGTCAAAAATTGAAATTGGAATCTTGTGTCTTCTTTTGGAGGTAAATTTATTGTTTTTCCTGTTTTAACTTCCAATCTTTCATGCTTATTCTTTTCTGATTGCGTTTGATGAGAATTTCCATCCTCTGCCTTTAATAGAGCTGTGCTACAATCTGCTCATTTGATGGACATGATTTCACGGGCCATTTGTTGAAAGCTTTGCAAGTAAGAATATGTTTGAAATATGCTCAGTTATTCTCTTCAATATGAGAGCATTTACTTTGTTTTTTATTGACATTTTTTCTTCGTTTGTTTTCTTCCTAGGTGGATTTTATGTCCCCTGAAGACCCTGCTAATATTGAGCCTTGTATGACTGTTTTGCAAAAGCTAAGTAGTCAACTTTACAGTGGGTTGACAACTGAGATGCAGGTACCCTAATTAATGTATTGGGACATCACTTGTGATCTGTGTTTTGAGAATTCTGATTTTGAGCTTCCCATTGCTTTTTGTATTTGAATGCTTGTGGCATAAATTTTGAACATAACTCTGGTAAGCATGGCAGCCTATTATGATACACGTGCCCTTTTGATTCTGAAGGAGGAAGTGACCCCACATGAATTTTCTTAATGCTTTTTCGGTTGTGTATCATTTTGTGACAGCTCTAGCAGAATAATTTAAAAATGATAAATGAAATGCCTGTGAATTTGGACATGGGAGTGTTAGATCTACCTGGATACTTTTTGTGCTTGCTTTTCTGTTGACAAGACATTGATGTCTTCTACTCTATTCTTTATAAGATTTTGCACCGCTGAAGCCAAATTGAGTGTTTATTGTTGCCGCTATTCTTTTCTGTTCTCTCCTACTTTCAATATTTAAGCCTGGAAGTTAACATTATGTGATGTAAAGGGCAGCTTGAATATTTTTCTGATTTCTGCTGTTGGAGTAATTCATACAATAAAACTTAAAATAATTTTTATCTGGTTCATCCATGATTCTTGTTTCAAGGGTGGAAATTAATTCATTTTCTTATGTCAAGCAGGAATGTCTTCTTCGTCACCTTATACTTCTTTTTCGGCATGGTAGTGGTCATGTACAAGATGCAACTCGAGAAGCCCTGCTGAGATTAAATGTTTGTTCCTTACACTTGCTTTTTCTTGTACAAAAAGAGTTTATGAAGAGACAGACTTTTATCTGTTACTTTCCATCATGCCATTTCGTGAATATGCATTAATAGCATATGGAATAAAGGTGCTAAAATTTGCTATAATTCAATTTAGTTTTTTAGTTTTATTATAGGTGTGAAAATCTCTTCGTGCTTGTTGTTATTCCTTGTGGGTTTTTGAGCTTGATTGATGGATCTCATATTTTTGAATGAATCCAAAGTCCGGTAATAGGTAATGTTTGCATTCAACATTGTTTGAAATGGATATTTTATCCTCCTTGAAAATGTTCAAAAACGGAAACTGAATTTATTGACTGCAAAGTGCTAAACAATCTGGGATAAAATTGTGAGAATTTGTGTATTTTTTGGTATAAGGATAACATATCATTTAAAAGTGGATTTTTGTATTTTTTGGCTAAAGTGTAATAGAACAAGTCTAAGATCACTACATGGGAATTTTTCTCTTTGAGATCATTTTCTTGGAGTCTGCTTAAGCAATTTTTAACTGATTGACACTACACTGGATTTGCAGATCACTTGCTCTACGATAGGTCAGATACTTGATCCTATATTGAAACAGGATAGTCTTGTAATTGGTTCAGCTTATGGGAGGAAGAAAAAGAAATCAATTGAACATGAGAAGTCCAACCTGCCTGTTGATATAATTTATAAGGGAGAGAATGCTCTGTCTTTCCTTAGCTCTCTCCTTGATATTTTGCTTCTCAAGAAAGATACAGCAAACAGGTCTGTTTTCATAGTGCATCTGTTTCTAGACATTAATTTTTAGAAAGATTCTTGAGGATCAATGGTCCTTTTATTCAGGGAGGGGGGGGGGGTGGGAAACCTTCTGCTAGGACTAACATTATTTCTACTAATTCTTTTAGGGATTCTCTTATAGAGCCATTATTTAAGCTACTTGCAAAAGTTTTTTTGGATGACTGGCTGCGTGGAGATGTTCTTGCCAAAGATGAGAAGTGGATTGAACATTCATCTAGCATTTCCCAGACCATTAAGAGCACATTGATAGAAATTCAACAAACACTATTAATAGTGCTGGAAGACATTAGTGCATCACTCATAAATGCTATTCCCTTAAAGGTATTGCACCAGTCAAATGAAGCTCTAAATGATACTTTAAAATTTTAACATTTGCTCATATGTGCTACTTACTGTTCTAATTTTTTTTCCTAATCTCTTCATAAATTTCTTTCATGCCAGGATGAGATAGTCAAGATATTCGATATTAAACTGTTGGTTGAATGCGCTCGTTCTGCAAAAGATGGGGTCACTCGAAACCTTGTATTTTTGTTGTTATGTGCAATTGCTAAGGTTGTTCCTGACAAAATATTGGAGCATATATTAGATATAGTTGCTGTTATTGGAGAATCGACAGTCACACAGGTTAGTTGATATATATGTTTCTATGATGCTTTTGGTTTTCTTTGTGGCAAAAAAAAAAAGAAAAAGAAAAATCAATTATTTGTCAAAATCAAGATATTTGGTACTTTGATGTGAAGCAATTAATTATCTTATAAAATATTGAGCATGGGGGGGGGGGGGGGGGGGGGGGGGGGGGGGGGGGGGGNCATGCCCCCCCCCCCCCCCCCCAAAAAAAAAAAAAAAAAAAAAAAAAAAAATTATCAAGTAACCAAAGGTTTAACTTAAACCATAATCTTGGATTCATTTTCCAATTGTTGGATGTGTATTCTGAATATAATTGATTGTACTGTATAAAGTTTTTTATGCGCTGATGATCATGCTGGTTTATACAGAGTGATAGTTATTCGCAACGTGTCTTCGAAGATCTTATATCTGCAATTGTCCCTTGTTGGATGTCAAAAACTGACAGCAAGGATGAACTACTCCAGGTAATCTATCAACTAATGTTTCTTGTTGCAAACTCCTCACACTGGTCATGGTAATTGTTTTTTTTTTTATCTGGTTAATACCGTCTTCAGATTTTTGTGAATGTCTTACCTGAAGTTGCTGAGCACAGAAGGCTGTCAATTGTGACACACCTATTAAGGTAATATTTAGAAGTGAATTTAATTGTTCTGTTGTTTCTTCAGTTTGTGCTAGAGTTGACACATTTTTCTACAGGACATTGGGAGAATGTGATAGCTTGGCTTCATTGCTTGTGCTTCTTCTCCACTCATTGGTTTCTTGCCTTGATGATGTGCACGCTTCAGATGGTTTTGCATCCTTTGCACAAAGACGGTGGGAGTATGCCTTTGCAGTGCAATTATGTGATCAATATTCTTGTGTCATATGGCTTCCTTCTCTTATTATGATGCTTAAACGAATAGTGATTGGTAATTTGGACCAAGAAATGTTTATGAAATTGGTATTGGCAATGGTATTCATTTTACACAAACTACAGGATCCAGAATTTGCGTTTAAGCTTGAATCAAAAGAAGATTCAGATAACATTCAGGTAAGAATTTATTTACTTTAGAACTTTATCAAATCTTGCACATTAGATGCTGTTTGTTACTGAAATTCCTTGCATCAATTTCTGGAAATTTTGTGGGTTGAATCATGATTTCCTATTAATGATAGGGGTCTCGGTTGTCAAATCAAGGAACCCTTTGTACTTCTTTTTATAATTCATGTATAAGACTTAAAGCAATTTGAAGACCAGGATGCTCTTCGACCCATTTATGCTTGACTTGTCCCAGGAACACATACAATCGTATTAAAATATATTGCTCTCGAACAGAGTCAATATTTACCACCGCAAACTAGGATTCAGTTATTGGAGAACTGTTAATTGTTTTGAACAAGTTGAAAATAAAGCGAAAGTTTGGTTGGATGCAGACATTCTATGCGGCTTTAAACATGTGGACACTGGTATTAGACTATATTTTTATATTTCTTGGATTGATGATGCAGTAATATATTTATAATTAATTGGGTGTTTGTTTGCCGGAAAAAGAGCCATTAATAGAAATGTTGTGTCATAATAATAAAGCTAACAAGTATACAACATTTTCTCCTTGAAAGAATTGCATAGCACCTCAAATCTGCTCTATTTTCGCGTTTTGGGGTTTTAATTACTAGTGAAATTAAAATTTAGGGCTTGGTAGGCACACTTATCTCCTCCAACTTTGGACACAAATATCAACAAGTGAGATACCCTTCCAATCATGGATCATGTTCTGACTTCTAGTAAGAATGTACAGAGGCTGTGTGATGTATTAGAAGTTTGAGTCTAATTAGTTTTCCTATAATGGTCTTATTTGTCTTATGTTTAATTAGGATTAACTATCCCGCTAAAACATTATTTAATGTTTATCTTATCTTTGCGAGCCAAATTAGTATCTTAGCCTTCGTCATTGCCTTTTGATCAGTGTCCAATCATCCCAAACACTAACCCTAACGCTACCTCCACCAAAAATCCGATATATTATATCCCCAAAAAAAAAAAAAAAGGGATTCTGTTGAGTTACCCTTCCCATAAAAAAAAGAAAAAAAACCATACATCTTTACTCTGTAAGCCTACCCTACCACTGTGATGTCAGTTTCTTTGGTCAGTGGCGGTGTATCACTTATGTTTATTATTTTTGTTTTTTGGACCTACTAGAGCCATGGTCCGCATCGTAAATTGACTTCCTATGAAAGATGGAGTGAGGTAATCTTTGTTTGCTTTGTTGTGTTCTTTTGGAGTTTGTCATTTTTTGTTTGGAAAAGGAGTGTAATCAATAATGCTCGTGCATACATACTGCACTCACCAGTCTCTTAATTAGTTGGAAAGAGGCAGCATAACGTCTCAGTCAAGTCTAATTTCTTCCATTTATAAGCTCTAATCATATGGTATTCTGACCATGCAGAGAAAACTTGAAGAACTTATGGAGCAGGGTGTTTCTCTCTTGCAATTTGTGGACACAAGAAGAAAACAAATACCTGTTTCTGTTGCTATTAGAAAAGAATTGAAGGAGCGTATGCATGCTGTCTTAAGGACTATTACGATGGTCATGACCCCTTCATCATACTTTAAAAGCATGATTAATTTGCTTAGCAAAGCAGATGGCAGTGTGAGAAAGAAGGTATTTATTTGGTTGACGCTTATCTTTGTATATAAGAAATGCTTAGGTCAGCTTCTTCCTGGGTGATCCAACAGAGTTTATTTAACATGTCCCAGGCAGACATGTGATAATACTTGACATCTAGGATATGAGAACCATATTTCCTGTGCTTGTTCATTTTTTGTTCTTCTGGGTATTTATGGCGTCAGATTTCTTGTGGAAAGAATTTGTAGGTTGTAGATGTAGAGATTAAGTGTCGGAAACTGAAACATGCCAAAATCTACATGAAGATATAATTACATGCATGTTTACTAAATAATATGCTAAACTATGATTGCATGTTGCTTGTGTAAGAAGCATGAGAAGAAAAAAATTATGAATCTTGCAAGTTCAAAAAAGTTCTTATCGTTATCCATTAATGTATAGCGTTTGGTACCATCTTCGGTCTTTTGTTTTTGTGGATGCCTGTTCCACTGTTTTACTTCTTCATTAGTACATTTCCTTTGTTTCCTACTAAAAAAAAAGGCTTCCATTAGAAGTTTTTAGCACACCCAAATGTCAGTTGTGTTTTAGGCAAAGTGAAGTGGAGTTCTCTTACAACTGTCCTTCCTAGTGTCGTACTTTATGCATAAAAGTGTTACATGTCCTGTGGTGTCTGTGACACCAGTTGTCTAGGGGAGGTGTCACAAATTCTTTATTTGTTTCAGACTCTGGCTTTGGGGTACAGAAGTGTTTACTCTACCAATAGATTCCTAGGCTTTGGGGTCTTTTGTTACTATTCCCCTTATACGTATATGTTTCATTGTTTGATTCAATATTTAACTGGAAATTTATATCTGTGAGTAGGCTCTTGGGCTTCTATGTGAAACGGTGAAGGGCTATGACACAGTTAAATCAAAGCAGAAGGTGCGAAAGGACTTCAATTTACATTCAAGCAATCGTTGGCTTCATATGGATGAGAGGGCTTCTGAATCTTTTTGTACAATGTGTTTGGGAATTGTTCAATTAATTGATGATTCTGTCGAAGAATCAAACACTTCGTTAAAACTGGCCGCAGTTTCAACACTAGAAGTTTTGGCGATGAGGTTTTCTTCTTATTATTCTGTCTTCAACATGTGTCTCGTGTCTGTTACAAAGAACATTAGTTCGCAGAACTTGGCCATCTCTTCCAGCTGCCTTCGAACAACTGGTGCTCTGATCAATGTGCTTGGACCAAAGGCACTGGCAGAGCTGTCGCATATAATGGATAATTTGATAAAGAAAGCACATGAAGTCTCTGCCTGCAATGACAGAGAAAATATGAGTGATGATAATTTGGCTTTGAAAGAATCTTTCATGGCATCTATTCTTGTGACCTTGGAGGCAGTTATAGAGAAACTTGGTGGTTTTCTGAATCCATATCTTGGAGATATTACAGAACTTTTAGTGCTTCGACCTGAATATCTGGTGGGATCAGATCCAAAGCTGAAAGTGAAAGCTGATTTAGTACGAAGTCTCCTCACAGAGAAAATCCCGGTGTGTTTTTATTAAGATGTTAGATTATTGGCGTTGGTCTGAAAGTTTTTTTTTTTATATAAGCCTTGCCATTATAATATAAAGCTTGACCTTTATTCTCCAGGTTCGACTTGCTCTGCCTCCTTTGCTGAAAATATATACTGCAGCTGTTGATGCTGGGGATTCAAGCTTGGTAATTGCTTTCAACATGCTAGGAAACATTGTTGGTAGAATGGATAGATCTTCTGTTGGTGGTTTGCATGGAAAAATTTTTGATCAGTGCTTGCTTGCTCTTGATCTTCGCCGTCAACATCGTGTTTCAATTCAGAACATTGATCTTGTAGAAAAGAGTGTCATCGACACAATGATTAATCTCACAATGAAATTAACTGAGACTATGTTTAGACCGCTTTTCATCAGAAGTATTGAATGGGCAGAGTCTGATGTGGAAGATATTGTCTCTATGGGAAGCAAAAGTATCGATAGGGCAATAACTTTCTATGGAGTTGTAAATAAACTTGCTGAGAGCCATCGGTGAGTCAATATCTATTGTGGCCTTTGTTAGCTTTCAGATCTGAACTTCTGTCTTTGCATTGTGGATATTATCTTTTCAACTTCCTCCTGTAGCTGAGTTTTACGTTGTTGTTTAAAGAATTATGGCCCTGAATAATGTAGATTGTTATGAGGTCTTCTTGGACACATGCTACCTCA
This sequence comes from Bursera palmeri, assembly GCA_026225775.1. NCBI lineage: Eukaryota > Viridiplantae > Streptophyta > Magnoliopsida > Sapindales > Burseraceae > Bursera > Bursera palmeri. The sequence continues at coordinate 14,985 of JANKKB010030021.1, read as the reverse complement.
GATACCTAGTGGACCTTCTTTATATTTGATAGGAGGGGTTATTTTTATGAACTAGGTTGGATGCAATAAGGATCTGCCAAAAAATATAATCTTTCTTTATTGACTTAAAATTTCAACTATTTATTTCATTTGATCCAAATTTTAAAATGAAAAGAAATTTTAATGTCTTCAATTCGTCAACTCTCTATACCTTTGGATTATGATAAACGAATGGCTGAAATTGAAGTTAAAAGATACTGATTATACATACATAGTTTTGCTATGGTTCAGCTTTAACGGCGAACATTTCACTGCTAAGTAGTAGTTATTGTATCTTCTTAGAAATTTATTTATTGCCTTCATTCTTTTAACTAGGAATAGGACTCTTATTGATTCATTTTGAATACAGGTCTCTGTTTGTCCCTTATTTCAAGTACTTGCTTGAGGGCTGTGTCCGGCATCTTACTGATGCTGGAGATGTAAAATCTGCTAATTTGAGTAGAAAGAAAAAGAAGGCCAGGATTCTGGAAGCAAGCACTAAAAAAGAAGAAAACAGTTCTTTGTCAATTAAGAACTGGCAACTCAGGGCATTGGTTATATCATCTTTGCATAAATGCTTTCTATATGATACTGGAAGTCTGAAGTTTCTTGACTCCTCAAATTTTCAGGTTAGTCAATCTCTACCTCTTCTGCTGCATGGAATTGGTTATTAATTAGGTTGTAGTCGCTATTTCCGTTGATGCTCCGGTTGACCAAATTTAAATCTCAGTAAATTTTTTTTGGTTTTACTTCTTGATGACTAACCAGACAGTTGACTGCCTGCTGAAAAATTTATAATGAGTTGCTTCAAAAACCTAATCTGTAGTATCATTTTAATTTGTAGATATATATATTGGTTAGGTGGTACTTAAATCTAAAACACCAGGAGGGTTAAATCTTAAATATGCTTACTGAGCTCATTTTCTTTTGTTTCGAAATTATCCTTTGAGAATTTTAAAAAATAAAATAAAATAAAAATAAAATGTTTCTTTTCCATACTTTCTCTATCATTATTGCAGACTCATAATTGTTACCGATTCTTCCTCTGAAATATTGTATTGTAACAACCATGTGTTCTATTGGAATTTGTCATTCTACAGTGATGTTTCTAACCCACTGAATCTCTGAATCAAGATGCTTCTCTTTGGACCCTTTTCTTGATGCTTTTACTTTTCAATTTCGTGATTTGCTTTTATTGATATATGCTTGCATGTTTTTTCAGGTTCTATTGAAACCTGTTGTCTCACAGCTTGTTCTGGAACCACCAGCTGATCTGGAAGAGCACCCGAATGTACCTTCTGTGAAGGAAGTTGATGACTTGCTGGTTGTTTGTATTGGTCAAATGGCAGTTGCTGCAGGAACTGACCTTCTATGGAAGCCGCTAAACCATGAGGTGAGTTTTCTCTCATGAATTCTTAAGTAAATAATTCAACACTTCATGCAAGAAGACTCGTGTAACTTAAATTAAAGCGTCTAAAATCATCCTTTAGGTTTAAACACTAGGAAGGTATAACTGGCCATTCATCAAGTGATTATTGGGATCATTTGTATATTTTGGTGGTTTTTTTTTTTTTTTAAATGTTTTTACCTTATATTTACTCTTTAAACTATATTCTTTGCTATACAACTTCTGTTCTCCATTTGCATAAGTGTAGAATCTTTGCTCGACTCTGAATGTGGGCTGGGAAGATGTCACTGCTGGGGCTCGTGTTTATGCTCATTTAAAGCTTTTGCCTGTTACATCATTCTGAATCTTACCTTTTCAAATTTCTCACTCCATTGGTACACATTTGTTCTGTTTGGGATGTATATGCCCATGTGGATGAACATGCACAAGTGCAAATCGAGTTCGTCCCTTTCCTGTTTAGTACATATTGCTATCCTCTTAATAATCTAGATGCAATTGTTATCTTATGCAAGTTTATCTTTTTACTTCTATTAAAAAGAGAGATTCAAAACTTTGTGTAATTTGTTTTTTCTTGAATATCTTCTGGGGAGAGACCTTATGGTTCCTAGTTCCCTGAAATGTGATATTTCTTTTTGGCACTATTGTCGAAAGTATTGATCTACTCAGATCACTGTATGGTTTTCTAGGGTATGCTTTCATTTGTGAATTTTTAAAAATTGCAGGTATTAATGCAAACTCGGAGTGAGAAGGTGCGGTCTCGAATTTTGGGACTGAGAATCGTCAAATATCTTGTTGATAACTTGAAGGAAGAATATCTGGTGTTGCTGGCCGAGACTATCCCCTTCCTGGGTGAATTGCTGGAGGATGTAGAGTTGCCTGTTAAATCTCTAGCTCAAGATATCATCAAGGAAATGGAGTCTATGAGTGGCGAAAGCCTCCGGCAATATCTCTAATGTTGTATGCTTTCCACACAAAACAATTTTTTGAGCCATCCTTATCACATGAGATGGCAGAGCCGATGTATTTAGTTTTCTAGTTTTTTAAATGAAACTGTAAATTTGTAGTTTCACAATTACAAGTTTTGTAGTTTAGGCTAACCAACAAGCTGATGGTTCCGGTGAGGTGAGTGTGTGCAATATATGTATTTGGTTACGGGATTTTATATATTCTCATCCTTTTTATATTTAATATATATACATGAGCAAAATTTCCCCAGTTGAAGCAAATTGAATTGTGCTATTCTCAACATGTTTAGAACAATATGTACATTGAATCAAAATATGGTGCAGAACTTTTTTGTTTCTGTTTATTTATGTTTGGTTCCCGCAGATGGGAGGAACTTTTACCTTTATGTTTGAGCTTAGCTTGAGATTCCGAAAAGTTGGATCAACATTGCACTGAACCAAAAAAACTTATTTTTATTAGCCGAAGCAAATTGAATCATATATTATTTAAGAATTATTTATATGAAATTAGTAAAATTAATTTATAAGGAATTAAAATTAAATTAAAATTTCAGCAGAACTCAAAAGTCCTCTCACCTATTTAAAGCGAACTTGAGAGGGCCCATGATTTGGCACGATATCCAATCTTTTATCAAACGATGGCCCACTCAGTTCCATGAGGCTGACGTGGACGAATCTACCACAGAACTGGGGGTTTTAATTTTAACTACCTGGTTGTTTGGTGGTCGTCAGATCTACTGACCTTGTTGATGGGGAGAGATCACGAACACGAAGAAGGGTTTAGGGCTTAGAAACAGCAGAGAAAGGAGGAGCTTCATCTTCTTGAATCACTAAAAACTTACTACAAGCACAAACACAACTTGGAAGAATCTCATCCCATTATTCAGGTAAGCTCTCTTTTTTCTTGCTTACTATAATGATCGAGTCGATCAATGCAGAGTGTTTTCGATCTCTTAAAACGACGTCGAATTTGAATCTGATAGGTAACCCAACATGTTGCCAAGGTGGAGCAGAGCACTCAGGTCACTTAACCATTTAACGTATTGGAATGATATTCATGCCCTTTCATGCCAAGGCTACTCCATGGCCACTGCTGCTGCAGCAGCTGTGGCACCCGCACCTCCTCCTACGCCTTCCAAACCACTGGTACTGAAATTTACTACTCTGTCATTCATCTGTAATTAGTAATTTCGACTGAGATTGGATTTAGAATTTATTTATTTACTTTTCGGCAGGTAAATTTGGATAAGATGTTTTGGTCTAAGCCTTGTTCATTGGCTTTGGCCTCGGACTCTCCTCTTAGAGTTGAGGAGCCAAATTATCAAGGCATCAAGCGTTTTTTTATGAAGCTCTTGTTGTTTTATAGTCATCAAAGCAAGTCTATTCGAGGCGCAAATGTGATATACGGGCGAGTCCTTTCACAGGTTGATAAACCTGCTATTTATGATGGTCAGGCCTTCCTCCATTCTATTATTGCTTTCCTGTTTTTTATTTTCTTAACTGAACCGTCAAGATTCTTATAATCATGTAAATTTTGTCTTTCTTGTGCAGTGTTTAACTTGGAGAAAACATTTAGAACGACGTTCTCATTGCTTGTACTTCATATGTGGCTTTGTTTACGTCGCTTGAAAGAAGAGGGAAAAGAAGGCGTTAAGCTGGGACAATATCTGTATGAGATTTACAATCATGATGTGGAGCTTAGAGTATCTAAAGCTGGGGTTTGTGATCACCGCTAATTATATTAATCCTATTTTAGTTTGGGGTTCAATCTCATTTATAACTTTACTGCATCTGTAACCTTTGTGTTCTTCCTAGTTAAAATCTTTTCTATGAGACTGCTTTCACGGAGACACGTATTTAGTGTTGATCATTTTTTTTTTTTTTTTTATCTTATGTTTTCAAGTTGTCATTTTATTTCTTTTAAAAATTATATGGAATTCTCCAGATTTAATTTTTTGTTGTTCACGGAATATTTTATAGGGCTTAGGAGTTCACAATGAATGAGACAGTAGACAATCAGTTTCTTTGCCATTGTAGTTCCCTAGTAAGCCTCAAGCTCATCTGATGTTTTCCATCTCTCATCGCAGTAGTGCATGGGCTTTAGTAATGTTTGAACCTAGTCAACCATGAAGGCAGTTTTACTCTTTTGAAGAGCAAATGTGAAACTTTACTAGCCTTAAGACTAGAAATGCTTTGGTTTGATTTCCCTACTCTTTTGCCTATTGCTTATTAATATTTGTAACGCAGGTCAACTTATTATTGTTGAAATGGATGAAGGAATTGGAGAAGATGTTCTATGGCAATATTGTTGCTTATGATGTTGCCATGCTGCCGGAGGCTAAACAGGATGAGCTGCAAAATGTAATATGGAGGTAAGATTTTTATCAAAAATCTGTCCAGGCATTGTTTAGATATGAATGGAACTTTCTGCACCCCTGTTTAACTAATTAACTGACGTGGAGAAAATTTTATAACAAATTTTCTGATTCACTGCAGTCAGGCTCGCTTAGGTTCATAAATAGATTTTAACCTAGGTGGTAGCCGAGGAACCTTGGATGAGGTTTGGCATTTAGTTCTGGGCCAAGTTTTTGCTGGGCTATTCTAACTATGCTGAGCTCAAGCTGTTCTTGGCTGAAGATAGGCCATCCCTAAGTGTAATTTGTCATGCTATTAGGGGGATCCTATTTCTTGATTTTGTGTATGATATTTTCATTATTTAACACTGTGCATTGAGTTGTTTGCACTGCAGGAATGTGTTTTCTGATGATGGTAAATCACAGCTAGATGATACTGCATTAAGGGCAGTCCAGGCATGCTTTCAACTCTGGTTTTGTTACTGTTTTTTTTTTTTTTTTTTTTTTTTTAAATTGTTGTGGGATGGAAAGTCCCCCTTTATGTTACTTATGTGATAAATATTCCAGAGAAAAGTGTGAATCTCCTTGGCTTGGATGTTAAGAAATGTCATTTTTGAAATATGCTTGCAGTCCTTGACAATGAGTCAATAAATGTTTTTTTCTGCAATAAAGGAAAGTCGTCATGTAGTCACTGCTATGGTTTTAATTAATTTTTTATTGAATAGGAAGCTAAAAGTTTTGCTCACTGCTATTGGAATTACAGTCAAACTATCAGCTTGCTCAGAGAAATGTCATTTTTGGAATATTATCGTCGACTTCTATATTTACATAATGAAAAATCTTTCTTTCCTGCAATAAAGGAAAATCATGTGGTGATCACTTATTGTTATGTGCATTAGATTTGCATACTTATAGTTAACTTGTAGAGCTATTATGTTATGTCTTTACATACTAGATATGTACTTTGTCAGTCATTGTGGTATATATCCCTCAATACAAAAATAGTTTACAGAGTAGGTCATCTTTCTGTCTTTCTCTGCAGATTAGCTTCTATCTGCAAATTTCTTTCTGCGCTCTGTGATGTTTCTGATATCTTATAGAGCCTTTTATCTCCTAAATAATCAAGGCCATCAGATAACTGAATTGCTTTGCTACTTCTGCAGGCTATGACAAGGTATGTTCGTCGGGAAGTCAGTTGCCTATCTTTAACTGGTAGGTCACCATATTTGTTTTCCCTTATATGAATCACCATGTAAGCTTGTATATACATTGGGGCTAAATTTTAATTATTCAGTTTACTTACAGTATTTTGCTCAAAGCTAGGAGTCACTGGCTTATCTAATTGACAAACAATCCAACGACAGATAATTTCTATTTAATTCCTGAATTGTTTTCCTTAGGTTGCCAGTAATAGCGAGTTTTTGAGCTCTGAATTATTCTTGAGTCATCTTTGAACAGTTGTTCTTTTGGTTTTTGGGTGGTTGCTTGTAATTTTCGAAGTTTCAATGTGATCCTATTTGAACTGCTAAAGCTGTGCCAATTAATTTGACAAAGTTGAGAATTTATTTGCAGAAAAAGAAGCTATGTTTTCTGGGAATTTCACGTTCACCCCATTGGAGAATACAGCATCCACTCCGGTGAAAAGACATGGAAACAGCATACTGGGAATTTATTAATGATGGATAGGACATTATGTTGAAAAATTTGTTTCCAGAAGAAGAAACGATCAATGCTGGCAATCTCTTCTTTTAATTCATCAATGTAAAGCAGGTGGATCATCATCAGAAGTGATTAATTTATTCATATCTTATAGTCTTGCAATATTACAAAACAGCGATTGAGCTGGTTAACGATGTTGAGAGATCTGTTATCGGTATTGATTACCTCGTTGTATACCAATAAGGCGGAATAATAGTGGATTAGTAATGAATTATCTGCGTTCCTCTTTGCTTCAATTTATTTTATTTTCTTGTTTTTCTGCTTTTGGGGAAGATTACATTTAGTTAAATCCCAAACAGGAAATTCTTTGCTGTGATAGAAACAGAAGCTTAATAATAATCCTTGCAAACATATGCATATTTTTCTGGGAAAAAATTGGTTGATTATTATGTCCAAAAGTGCAGATAGTTTGCTTGCATGTCAAATCAAGATGTATATATTGAGGTGGACGGGACTGACTCTAAAATTTGTCTTGCGAAATCAATAAAGGTCTTGTCTTGTGCAACTTGGTCATTCTTGTGGCTTTCAACTTTGTTATTGTTATTATTGAAATCTTACACTTTATTCAAATAAATCTCAATTCTAAATTTTCAGCTTCATGATAAAATATTTATAATGTGATTTAAGCATAAACATTCAATTCATCAACGATCTTTTTCTCAAAAATTATAATTATGAAATTAATTTTCCAATTTTTGAGTTAGAAATAACAATAAATTATCAAGTAGTTAACAATTGTAGACTGATCTCACGAGTCTATCCGTTAGTCCTTATTTTTATCAATCTTCTTATTTCTTCTCTCAATTACCAGTCCTTTAATGAATATTTTTTATCAGCTTTATTTCCATGGGACAATGAACAATGTCCTCACACTAGATTTTCTTGCAGAGTAGAAGTTCAACAGCGGCAGCTCTACCTTCTCAAATTACCAAGAAAGCAGCCTTCAGAACTAAATTACCCATTTCAATTTCATTTTCAAAACCAGCTAATGAACCTGACAACAGGAGTCGAATCCAATAACAAATCCACCTTTTACCTGTCTCTGCAAATAAAGGGTCCTTGAGACAAGCTAAAGCTGTTTAAAATCCAGTTTCATCTCGGACAAAGATGTGCTAATTTTGTTGAATCACGTGTCTCATGCCTACTCGAAATGATGAATTAAAATAGTTCTTTTTTTGTTTAATAAAAAAAATAAAATAAAATCCATCACCGAGTTAATGAGTTTGCCCAAAAAATATTTTATGTAAATTTCACAGAATTAGATTGTTTTACAATAAACTTTTGCACTGGATGTCAAAATAGTTTAGAATTGCCTTTTTAAAATTTAACTTTAATTTTGAGTTAACAAATTAAAACCTACCCTTATATAATAATAAGAACCCAAAATAACCTTAAAGATACTGTTATAGAAATAATAATCCATAAAAAAGATTTTAATTTGCCTCCAAACCGAACGCTAGCTTACATATTTTTCTTCTCTAACAAAAGGCAGAAGCTAGCTAGTAACAAGTACTTATTCCCTACCATTGCCTTACTCTACAAATCAATTTTGGTGCTTTTTAATTAAAATCAATCAAGTACTTAGGCCCCCAGCTTTTCTCCGAATCAGGTTTTTTCTGATTCCCATGAAACATAGCAAACAAATACGTTTCTATAGCTTTTCCAGGCCTCCTTGGAGTCCCACCTCCCTGGTTGTAAGTTCTTACATTCTCTGGATTCGTGTCCTTGCTGTCAGCCGTGGGCCAAACAGTCTCCGACACAACAATCTCCAGAGAACCCGTCCGGCCTTCTCAAGTGCAGCGTAAGTAGCATCCGGGATGGATCGAAAAGCACCCTTTTATTAAATCATCAAGCCTACAAAACAAAACAATGAGACCCTTTTTTTATAGTGGCAAAAAAATCTAAATAAATAGGAAATAAAATAAATTTTCAATAAAATTCTATCCTGATCTAAATCCCAATTGACTTAAGAAAACAATCCCAATTCTAATATATATCTAAATTCCCAAAAATCTTCAACTATTTTTCTATTTGTCCAACATCGATTCTCCTCGGTTGCAAAAAGTTGATCAAGGAAAGGAAATGTCATTAGTAACTTTTAGGGTTAATTGAATAGATAAACTTAATTGAAGGGACTGTTTGAAAAGTTGATAAGATTTTCAACAATTTTTATATTGTGATTACACAGGACAAACTGATAAATAAATTTCCAAACGGTCCCTTACTTTTATAATTTTTCACCATTTTTTCTACTTTCTATTTGAAATTAGCCTGAGCTTCCTGTCCAAGTTGTATCAAAATTAAGCTCATCATTTAGTTTCTTTCTAAACCAGAGGTACGAGCATGGACAATGCTGCCCCACTGAAGAATTTTCCTTTTTGAAAGAAGTTAATAATAAACAAAACTTAAAGTGGGGGCTCAATTTGCTTAAACGGGTTGAGACGGGTTTCATGGAAATCGCTTTTACAATTAGCAGCCGACCATGAGTGTATTCGTTACTCTTGATTTTTACCAATCTTCTCATTTCTCCCAACTTCGAAACTCTGTTCCCAACTTCAAAGTAAGAAAATTACTCTCTCAATTACCGGTCCTTAACTGAACTAGTTCATTTCCATGAACAATGTCCTTCTAACAATAAAATTGTTTGCAGACTAGAAGCTCAGCAACTGCAGCTCTACCTTCTCAATTTACTCGGACACCAAATGCTGCCTTTAGAACTAAATTACCCATTTTAATTTCAACAGAAGCTAAAGAACCTGTCAGGAGGACTCAAATCCAATCTTTAATTGACCTTCTACGTGACTCTGCAAATAAAGGGTCTTTTAAACAAGCTGAAGCTGTTCATGGGGTTGTGTTAAAATCCAGCTTCTCGGATAAGGATTTGTTAATTTTGTTAAATCACGTGGCTCATGCCTACTCGAAATGCTCTGATTTTATTGCCGCTTTTCGGGTGTTTGATAAAATGTCTCAACGTAACATATTCTCTTGGACTGTCATGATTGTTGGGTCGACGGAGAATGGATTTTTCGTTGATGGGTTTAAGTTCTTGTATCAAATGCTTAACTGTGGAATGTTACCCGATAATTTTGCATATTCTGCAATAATGCAAACGTGTATTGGTTTAGAGAGTGTTGAATTGGGTGAAATGGTGCATGCCCAGATTGTAATAAGAGGCTTTGCTTCTCATACTTTTGTCATTATATCACTTCTTAACATGTATGCAAAGTTGGGGAGGATTGAAGATTCGTATAAGGTGTTTAACACCATGACAGAACATAATGAAGTTTCTTGGAATGCTATAATTTCAGGGTTTACCTTAAACGGTTTGCACTCAGAAGCTGTTGATCATTTTCTTTACATGAAGAATGAAGGAATTACGCCAAATTTGTATACAATCATTAGTGTTTCTAAAGCAGTTGGGCAGTTGGGTGATATTGACAAAGGGAAAGAAGTTCACTCCTGTGCCTCTGAGTTGGGGGTGGAGTCTGATGTGCAAGTAGGGACTGCTCTTATTGATATGTACTCGAAATGTGGATCTTTACATGATGCAAAAGCTGTTTTTGACTCAAATTTTGGTAATTTGGGAGTGAACGTGCCATGGAATGCAATGATTTCTGGTTATGCACAAAATGAGTGTAGCCGAGAAGCTTTGGAACTTTTTTTAAGAATGTGTCAGAATGATATAAAATCGGATGTTTATACCTATTGTAGTGTATTCAATGCAATTGCTGCTTTGAAGTATTTACGGTTTGGAAATGAAGTTCATGGGATGGTTTTGAAGTCTGGCCTTGATACAATGGTTATAAGTGTTCACAATGCAATTGCTGATGCATATGCCAAATGTGGTGCTCTTGAAGATGTAAGGAAGGTTTTTGGCAGGATGGAGGAGAGAGATATAGTGTCTTGGACGACCCTGGTGACTGCCTACTCTCAATGCTCGGAGTGGGAGGAAGCACTTGCTACTTTTTCGCAGATGCGGGAAGAAGGCTTTAGACCAAACCAATTTACGTTTTCCAGTATCCTTGTATCTTGTACTGGTCTTTGTTTTCTCGAGTATGGCCGACAAGTACATGGTCTTGTCTGCAAGGCTGGGTTGGACACTGACAAGTGCATAGAGAGTGCTCTGGTGGACATGTATGCCAAATGTGGCAGTGTAAATGAGGCATGGGCGGTCTTTGAAAGGATTTCAAACGCTGATACAATCTCATGGACTGCTATGATATCAGGTTATGCCCAACATGGTCTCTCGGAGAATGCCCTTCAACTCTTTCGGAAGATGGAACAGTTGGATATGAAGCCTAATTCTGTTACCTTGCTCTGTATTCTGTTTGCTTGCAGCCATGGAGGACTGGTGGAGCAAGGCCTACACTATTTCCAGCTAATGGAGGAAAAATATAATCTGGTGCCAGAGATGGAGCATTATGCTTCTATTGTTGATCTGTTTGGTCGTGTGGGTCGTTTGGATGATGCAATGGAGTTCATAAGAAAGATGCCAATTGAGCCCAGCGAAATGGTCTGGCAGACCTTGTTGGGAGCATGCAGGGTTCATGGCAATGTTGAGTTAGGGGAAATTGCTGCACAGAAGGTCCTTTCTGTTAGACCAGACTCAGCTACCTATGTTCTGTTATCCAACACATACATTGAGAGTGGGATTGTTGAAGATGGACTTATTCTAAGAGAACTGATGAGAGAGCAAGGTGTAAAAAAGGAACCAGGATATAGCTGGATTTCTGTACAGGGAAGAGTACACAAATTCTATGCAGGTGATCAACAACATCCGCAAAAGGATGAAATTTATGCCAAACTAGGAGAGCTAAGGGAGAAGGTAAAGTCTCTGGGTTATGTACCAGACTTGAATATTGCACTTTGAAACATCAATTCTATAGAGGTACTTAAGAAGGCATAAATGTGTTACTTTGATCGACAATTTTAATAGATACAATTAAAGACTTGGAGAAGCAAAATTATTACTAAAGCATAGCATGGAATCAGCAAAGTAAGTTTAATTAAGAGCTGCCTGCCACTACTTGCTGTTGCAAGTATTGATCTTAATTATTGGTAGAGGATTAAATTTCTTCTCGCTTGATCTTTTCCTCTTAGGTTGAAAGGCTTGCTGTAGTTGTAAAACGCTTTCTGAGATATAGTTTTCGCATAATCGAAAGCTTTATTATTATTAAAATTAAAATTAATAAAAAATATTATTATTGGTGCTTACTTATCAAGATTTTGTAAATTAAATGATCTTCCAGAGCCAAAATGATCAAATGGATCCATTATTTAAATCTCAACTTAAACTTTTCTAAGCAAATCAAGGTTTTCGTTTTCAAGATTAACTTGCCTTACAAGATAATGTTGTTGGAAATGATATTTTGATTAATCCAAGGGTGCCTTTGGTTTAAGCTCCAAACGATGAATAAGATTTGGAATCGGAATTGGAATGATTATTTATTCTTCCTACTTGGTACAGTAAAGAATCTAAATCTGATTCCCTTTAAAACGGTTTGGATTATAGAAGTCCAAAATCGGGTTAATATCAATTTTTCAAATTACTCTTCCATAAAAATGAATAAAATAAATAAAATAAAAAATAATATATATAATTATTATCATAAAATATGAATTTATATCTTTCTCACACTTTATTTATTTTATTTTTTACATTTTTAAAAAAATATTATGACATTTTTAAAAATTATTATAACCTTTTTTATTTATTAACTTTTTTAAAAATATTATAACTTTCTTTTAATTTTTAAAAAGTACTACAACTTTTTTTAAATTTATTAAATTTTTTCAAAATATTATAATCTTTTATTTATTTTATTATAATTTTTTTTGCAAATATTATATTTTATTTCTTCATATATAAAAAAGTGAAAAACATATTTTTTATTTTGATTCGGGTCAGGAATCAAAATTGATTAATAGGGGGTGAGAATAAGGGTAATAGGATTTTCACTTCAGAGTTTATTTTTTCCAACTAAACAACAAGAACGAGAATACCATATTTCTATTCTGATTTCTGGATACATTTTTACCTAACTAAATGTCCCCCAAGTTGACTAAAAAATTTTATGGCATCATCTTTGTACATATGTTTTGCATCATTGAATAATATTTGATTAAATACAGAATTTGTAATAGGTGGCTCTATTTGAACTCTTAAAATCTCTCTTCACGCCCAACCTGAATAGCAAAAAAACTAATCTTTCAACCCAAAAAACCAACCCGAACCCGACCAACCTGAATCCGATGGGTTCATTTTTTGTGACCCGATCGGGTTCGGGTTTTTTTCGGGTTGGGCCAAACCCGATCCCAGTTAATCCATGCCCACCCCTATTTCTCAATACACCCCATCCTAAAAATAAGAGCTAAACATCTGATTTACATTACCTTTTTAAAAGCCAAAATTAGCCTTGTAAGAAACCCAAGCTAGTTAAACTAATATGATCTACTTCTCTAGATTAAAACTAAAATTTAATTTTAGGATTCTTTAATATTTTGTCTTTGTATGCAAAAAGTGGGCTGACTTTTTTTATTGTTTGTTTCCCGTTTTATGATTAATTTCTTTTATCAATAAAAGGTAGTTAATTTTTAATTTGATAAAGTTTTAGGAAGAGAAATATAGTATTTTATAGAGAGAATAAATTTAATTTCTCGATTGGTTTAATCAAAGTAATAATGATTAAAGATTGATTATAAAAATTGAGAGTTCATATGTTAGTGATAATTTGATTTTAAATTGCATATGCTTTTAAAAGATATTTGCAGATCAAAGAGGTTAAATGATCATGATAGAAGGGAAAGCTAGAGGAGAGAAATTGATAGTAAGAATTAAATGTCGTTTAAAGTTTTTTTATTAAAAGATATTTTAATATTATAAATTTTATAGGGAAGGAGGAGAGAAATTTAGAAAGAATTAAATTTCTTTTAAAATAATTTTATACAATAATATTTTAATATTAAAAATTTTATTTTAAAAAAAGGTGCATAGAAGAATTTTGGGGGTTCAAATAGCCCCACCAATTCGTAATTAATATAATTTGGAAATGATATATATTAGTTGTGTAATGACATTTTCTATTTGCAAAATATTTTTAAGATAATTAAGGAGAAATTTACTCTGACCCCCCAATTAGATTTCAAGAAAACATTTAACCCCACACTTTTACTAAACTCTGACCCCCCAATTAGATTTCAAGAAACATTTAACCCCACATTTTTACTAAACTAACACTTATCCCCTAAAAAATTACCATTATTTTTTCAAAACTAACACTTACCCCTCAAATATTTGGGGGGTAAGTGTTAGTTTTTTAGAGGTATTTGGGGGTAAAAAATTTAATAAAAGTATGAGGTTAAATGTTTTATTCAAATTTAATTGGGGGTTTATTGTAATTTCCCCGATAATTAAGATTAAAAGTTTTGAAACTATAGCTTGATATAAATTAAGATTTTTATCGTGGTCTGGTCTATTCCTTAACTTCGTTCATACCTCTCATCACCAGGCTAGAAGACTCCATTATACCAAGCCTTGAAAACCTTAAGACTTAAACCATTTATAACTATTGGAGGGCCATTAAAAAAGTTGTAGACAAACTAAAGTTGGCCCAACGAGTTCTAGGTAAATTCAACTCTGGAAAAGAGTTTTTTGGTCACTTTGGGTTAACCTGGATTTATCTCGGTTGAGTCAATTTCTTACACGAGGCTAACTTTCACTCCATTTTTTTTCAACCTATTTTCACGTAAAGAAAAAGGACCAATATGATTCCAATAAAGATGGTCATTAATTTTGAAGTCTAGGATTAAGTTGAAGATCATTCTAAATTCGAGGTACTCAATCCTA